>JAMWET010001872.1:105000-135000 GCA_024036415.1 Prochilodus magdalenae
TAGAAGCTCCTCCCTTCAGACCTCCACTGTAGTACCAGTACTAAAGTATATACCTTCAGATGTACTTAAGTATGGAGAGTACCAGTACTAAAGTACTGACCTTCAGATGTACTGAAGTATGGAGAGTACCAGTACTGAAGTATGTACCTTCAGATGTACTTAAGTATGGAGAGTAACAGTACTAAAGTATTTACCTTCAGATGTACTGAAGTATGGAAAGTAACAGTACTAGAGTATGTACCTTCAGATGTACTGAAGTATGGAGAGTACCAGTACTAAAGTATGTACCTTCAAATGTACTGAAGTATGGAGAGTAACAGTACTAGAGTATGTACCTTCAGATGTACTGAAGTATGGAGAGTACCAGTACTAAAGTATGTACCTTCAAATGTACTGAAGTATGGAGAGTAACAGTACTAGAGTATGTACCTTCAGATGTACTGAAGTATGGAGAGTAACAGTACTAAAGTATTTACCTTCAGATGTACTGAAGTATGGAGAGTAACAGTACTGAAGTATGTACCTTCAGATGTACTGAAGTATGGAGAGTAACAGTACTAGAGTATGTACCTTCAGATGTACTGAAGTATGGAGAGTAACAGTACTAAAGTATTTACCTTCAGATGTACTGAAGTATGGAGAGTAACAGTACTAAAGTAACCTTGCAGAGTATATGGGATGGTACCTTCAGATGTACTGAAGTATGGAGAGTAAACAGTACTAAAGTATGTACCTGTTCAGATGTACTGAAGTAATGGAGAGTACCAGTACTAAAGTATGTACCTTCAAATGTACTGAAGTATGGAGAGTAACAGTACTAAAGTATGTACCTTCAGATGTACTGAAGTATGGAGAGTAACAGTACTAAAGTATTTACCTTCAGATGTACTGAAGTATGGAGAGTACCAGTACTGAAGTATGTACCTTCAGATGTACTTAAGTATGGAGAGTACCAGTACTAAAGTATGTACCTTCAGATGTACTGAAGTATGGAGAGTAACAGTACTAGAGTATGTACCTTCAGATGTACTGAAGTATGGAGAGTAACAGTACTAAAGTATTTACCTTCAGATGTACTGAAGTATGGAGAGTAACAGTACTAAAGTATGTACCTTCAGATGTACTGAAGTATGGAGAGTAACAGTACTAAAGTATTTACCTTCAGATGTACTGAAGTATGGAGAGTAACAGTACTAAAGTATGTACCTTCAGATGTACTGAAGTATGGAGAGTAACAGGAGTATGATTTATTATGGCTCTAATGTCATATTATCATTTCTGGAACAGGACTCTTCATCAGCTCAGTGTAGGTGAAGAGACTCTAGTGTCTCTCAGTCCACCAGTCTTTAATAGAAGCTTATTCATTAGTCTGACACTGACGTCTATTCACATCATCATCAGCACAGAACACTGAAGGAGAACAGGTTCTATTAGCTAGAACCATAAAATAACTTTTTGCAAACAAGTAAAGTTTCAGTTTAAGATTTATTTGTAGATTATCTCTCTCTCTCTCTCTCTCTATCTATCTATCTATCTATCTATCTATCTATTTATGCGTACATCAGTTGACAGGAATGACACATTCCATATTATGTAGTGGAGTAAAAAGTAAGAACTTAGACTTTGAAATGTCGTACAGTTAAAATAAAATGTCGCCCAGAATGGAAATACTTAAGTACAGATACACAGAATAACTACTTAAGTACAGTAACTAATTACATTTACTCCCCACTGTCCACCGCTGCTGGTCCTATATAAACACTCATGGCTGTATTTGACCCCTGGATCCTATCACCTTAATGCAAACCAAGCCAGCCAACTCCTCTCTAATAACGAACCACTTCCACCACCATCGACCCGCTCAGCATGACTCTGTTTACATCTACAACACTGGTGGGATTCCCCTTCCACAGCCTCATGCTACATACACCAGCCTATAGAGAGGCAGCTACGGTGTTTACAGTGTCTATAACTTCCTGCTGTTCATTTAGGAAACACGAACGTCAAGAACTGACGGCCAGTGAAGCTCAGCTTCACTCCCACTACAGAATTCTCTTTAACAGTGTGATCAGTGTTGGTGTCAGTCACAAAGCCTCCAGAGAAAATCCCATAGCTGTTCCGGAAAGCCAGCCGGACTATAAGCAGCCCGTCAGGAGAGAGCGATCATCAGGCTCGTACTTACGTTCCTCTTGAGGAGAGTGCAGGCCGCAGTGCGATGAGGCTCTGGTGAATGTGAAAGTGTGAGGCGTTGAACGCAGCATTTAAAACCTCAAGTAAAGTGAAACTAACGCCCACGTGACCTACAGCAGCAAAGCTGGAAGTCAGCTCTGTCTAAAACCTGTTCTCTCTACACAGGCCGAGTCATCTGCCCCGAATACCTCACACAGATCTGTGTGTCTCATCACAATCACTGAGGGCAGATATTAACACTGTACAAATACATACACACGTTAAGACCACACGCCCAGACTGTAGCCCATCTGTTTCTCTGTATACTGTATTACCCTGTTCTTCAATGAGCAGGACCCCCACAGGACCACCACAGAGCAGGTAGTATGTGGGTGGTGGATCATTCTCAGCACTGCAGTGACAATGACGTGGTGGTGGTGTGTTAGTGTGGGTGGTGCTGGTGTGAGTGGATCAGACACAGCAGTGCTGCTGGAGTGTTGAGACACTGTGTCCACTCACTGTCCACTCTATTAGACACTCCTACCTTGCTGGCCCACCTTGTAGATGGACAGTCAGAGACGATAGCTCATCTGCTGCTGCACAGTGCAGTGTTGGTCATCCTCTAGTCCTTCATCAGTGGACACAGGACGCTGCCCACAGGACGCTGCCCACAGGACGCTGCCCCACAGGACGCTGTTGGCTGAATAGGCTAATTTGTGTTGGTGCACGGTTCTCAGTCCAGCAGTGACACTGAGGTGTCTAGCAGCGCTGCTGTGTCTGATCCACTCACACCACCCCTACATACACCAACACACCACCAATGTCATGATCATTTTCCAGCACTGTGTGACTATTGCGCTGTCCCTGGTGGGTGGTAATGCCACACTGTGGATCAAGGAATGTTAAATATCCCCACAACTTTGGCAATGGAACGTCCCCTCCGTCCAGCACCCACCACACATGCCCACTATAACTCAAGTCGCCTTGCCATGAGCATGCTGACCAGTGTTCAACCTCACTCACAAGATAACACCTCACACTTATACAGGTGTGGGTGTTCCCAAGCCATCCCGAGGTGGCACCACTTCATAATCAGTTTAGGAATGGTGTTATGGGAATTCTTGACCATTCCTCCAGAAGCATGTTAGACTGTGAGCACGTCAGACTGATGTTGGACTAGAAGGCCTGGCTCTCAGTCTCCACTCTAATCCATCCCAAAGGTGTTCTATCGGGTGGAGGTCAGGACCCTGTGCAGGCCAGTCCAGTTCCTCCACACCAGACTCGCTCATCCATGTCTTTATGGAGCTTGCTCTGTGCACTGGTGTTCGGTCATGTTGGTACAGGAAGGGGGCCGTCCCCAAGCTGTCTCCACAAAGTTGGGAGCATTGGATGGTCCAGAGTCTCTTGGTCTGCTGAAGCATTAGGAGCTCCTCTCACTGGAACTAAGGGGGGGAGCCTAACTCCTGAACACCACCCCCACACCATAATCCCCCCTCCACCAAACTTTACACTTGGCATTACGTATCAGTATATGTGTGTGTGTGAGGTGTATGTCTCTGATGAGTCATGCCAGGGACATGAAGGAACAGGGTAAAGAGGCCAGTGCTGATTTCAGGGTGAGAGTAAGGGTTACTTGAGGGCAGCGACGCCAGCAGCTACGACTCAGCACGTGATTTATTTGCAAGCCTAAAAACAGAGTGGTTTCTGGGACTTCCCCAAAACAACCTGGCCAATTCCACCATTGCTAAAGACTGTTTACCCAGCACCTGGTCATGTGGCACGACGGATGCCAAAAGCAACCATGCAGCTCGGTCTTAAACTGGCCCAACCGGATAGAGGTTATTTTGGCGGCAGTGTGGGAGGAACCCGGACTCACTGACACAGGCATTTCTGTTAGAGCATTTAACCCCAGTCGTGCTGTGATCAGGTACGTGCTCTCAGAAAACAGCTGCCATCATATTTTGGTTCCTCTTGAGGGTTCCTCCTCTTGCTCTGAGGGAGTTTTTTTCTCGCTTGCCGTGTCCACTCACTGTCCACTCTGTTACACACTCCTACTTTGCTGATCCACCTTGTAGATAGCTCATCTGCTGCTGCACAGTGCAGTGTTGGTCATCCTCTAGTCCTTCATTAGTGGTCATAGGACGCTGCCCATAGGACGCTGCCCCACAGGACGCTGCTCCACAGGATGTTGCCCCACAGGACATTGCACCACAGGACATTGCACCACAGGACGTTGCCCCACAGGACGTTGCCCCACAGGACGCTGCTCCACAGGACGTTGCCCCACAGGACGTTGCCCAGCAGGACGCTGCCCACAGGACGCTGCCCCACAGGACATTGCACCACAGGACGCTGCCCCACAGGACGCTGCCCATAGGACTCTGTTTGCTGTCCAAAGAAACCCAAGTATCTCCAAAATGGCAACTTTACAGTAGAGGGCAAAAATCCATATATGTGTGAGATATACAGAGATACAGAGATATAAAGATAAAGACAGAGAGATAGAGATGGAGAGAGACAGAGAGGGGGGGGAGAGAGAAAGAGAGAGAGAGAACGAGACAGAGGAGGAGAGAGAGAGAGAGAGGGGGGGAGAGAGAGAGAGAGAGAGAGAGAGAGAGAGAGAGTGTGTGAGAGAGAGAGAGAGAGAGAGAGAGAGAGAGAGAGAGAGGGGGGAGAGAGAGAGAGAGAGAGAGAGAGAGAGAGAGAGAGAGCGAGACAGAGGAGAAGAGAGAGAGAGAGGGGGAGAGAGAGAGAGAGAGAGAGAGGGGGCGGGGGGAGAGAGCGAGACAGAGGAGGAGAGAGAGAGAGAGAGAGAGAGAGTGTGTGAGAGAGAGAGAGAGAGAGAGAGAGAGAGAGGGGGGAGAGAGAGAGAGAGAGAGAGAGAGAGAGAGAGAGACAGAGGAGAAGAGAGAGAGAGAGGGGGAGAGAGAGAGAGAGAGAGAGAGGGGGCGGGGGGAGAGAGCGAGACAGAGGAGGAGAGAGAGAGAGAGAGAGAGATGTAAATGTGTTGGGTGTTTATGATTGATAATGGAACCCGATGGCGAGCTCTGAAAGTCTGTGCTCTCGCTACATCAAACCCTTATCCAGAGAAAGGCGAGACAGAAGGAACACGTGACTCTGGGAAAATGTTTAAATAGAAATTTGTATTTACATCAATATTAACATCAAGACGCGAGATAACTGCACCAGTAATGTACATCCTGATAACAAGCGCGTATTACCCCTCACACTTAAAAATCTATTTCACTTTCTGAACAGAGATACTCTCTTCAGGACCGAGGGAAACTTTCAGCACTCAGCTTTCAGCTGTCTTCTTAAAGAACAAAGAAGGAAGTCTCGGCAGGAACCAGAGTTTTCATTTACGTCAAAAAAAAAACAAAAAAAAACTAGACTGGCGTGGAATGGAAATTAGTAAAAAAAAAAAAAAAATCCAAAAAATAAAAAAAATAAAAAATAAATAAAAAAAAAAAACAAAAAAAAAAAAAAAAAAAATAAATAAACAAAAAAATAAATAAAAAACAAAAAATAAAAAATAAAATAAAAAAAAAAAAAAAAAAAAAAAAAAAAAAAAAAAAAAAAAAAAAAAAAAAAAAAAAAAAAAAAAAAAAAAAGAACAAAAAAAAAAAAAAAAACCAAAAAATAAAAAAAATAAAAAATAAAATAAGTGGAATATTTTGAGCCTTGTAAATCCATATCCAACAAACAGTCTATGTCTAAAATGAAACCATAACAGCATTATTACTCAACAGCGTCATAACGCCATTCATACGTCCTTCTGCACCTACACAGTTCAGAGAAAACAAAATACAAAATAAAAGTCTCCTGCTTATATCTCGTCGCTGAACGGTGATACACAAGGGGTCCTTACCATCTCGGCCCCCCTACACAATCACATGAGTACGTCGAAGAACTCCTGACGAAACCATCATCGACATGGAAAAACCGAACTCTTTGGATCGCGCAGGTGTTTAAAGGTAGATCTGTGACGAGCTATACATGTACATCTACGAGCACAAAGGCATGGAATTCATCGAGAGCGCATGACGACGTGCCGGCCGAACCGACGTGACCTTTCTACAGCCATCTTCATATTGCAATACCTACAAATCCAAACAGCTCCTTAGCACCGCGACTCACGCGGGTCCCGAAGTTATGGAGAGCGCACAGTATGGAATACTGGCATGGAACTGGAGTGACAGCGCAGCTGACTTCAAAGGAAAACGCTCGTATTTATTATACAGCTCAGGGAAGTGGCGTGGTCTGCCTTCAGGCGTTAAAAAAAGTAAGTGCTCTTTAAAAGAATAGAAAAGTGGCGACTTAAGTTAAAAACTCAAATTAGCATTAATAAAAAAGACCCTCGTTACGGCCCTCGCCCTATGCCCCACCCCTTGCCCTTCCCCCCTTAACCCTCGCTCCACACCCCTCAACCCTTGACCCTAGGTCGTCACTCCACGGCTCTATGCCCACGCCCCTTGCCCTTCCACCCTCGACCCTCCTTCCACACCCCTCAACCCCTGACCTTTGACCCTAGGTCGTCACTCCACAGCCCTATGCCCACGCCCCTTGCTATTCCACCCTCAACCCTCGCTCCACACTGCTCAACCCCTGACCTTTGACCCTAGGTCATCACTCCATGGCCCTTTATTCACAGCCCACAGTCCATAGGGTAATGGAGGCCCACGGGCCACATGAGGTTCATGAGGGGCCCACGGCCCACATGAGGGTCATAGAGGCCCACGGGCCACATGGGGTTCATGAGGGGCCACGGGCCACATGGGGTTCATGAGGGGTCCACAGCCCACATGAGGGTTATGAGGGGCCCACGGGCCACATGAGCGTCATAAGGGGCCCATGGGCCACATGAGGTTCATGAGAGGCCCACGGCCCACATGAGGGTCATGGAGGCCCACGGGCCACATGGGGTTCATGAGGGGCCACGGGCCACATGGGGTTCATGAGGGTTCCACAGCCCACATGAGGGTTATGAGGGGTCCACGGCCCACATGAGGGTTATGAGGGGCCCACGGGCCACATGAGCGTCATGAGGGGCCCACAGGCCACATGAGCGTCATGAGGGGCCCATGGGCCACATGAGGGTCATGGAGGTCCACAGCCCATATGAGGGTCATGGAGGTCCACAGCCCATATGAGGGTCATGGAGGTCCACGGGCCACATGAGGTTCATGAAGGGCCCACGCCCCACACCCCTCAGCTCACGCCCTACACCCCTCGCTCCATCCCTCGCTCCACACCCCTCAACCCAAGCCCAAGCCCTTCGGCCCACGACCCTCACATTACACCCCTCGATCCTCGATCACTTAAGTTCAGTCATGAGGGCCCCTCGGCTCTCGAGGGTCATGAGAATCCCTCACTCCACACTCCTCGCCCCGTGCCCCCCGTCCCACACCCCTCAAGCCCACACCCCATCAGACCACACCCCTCACCCTCCGTGTAATCGAAATATCTGAACATAAAAGCCGCGCTGAGCTAGAACACAGAAAAGGGAAATCAGGTTTTAAATATCAATCTGTGCAAAAAACTGTAAGTGACCTACAAAAAGCCGATATCGTACATTTCAAAGCATATTTACAAAATATTCACAGGCGGAATCAGGAAAGGGGCGGATATTCCGTGACATCAATTCTAATACTGCAGTACCTTCGAGCTGCTGGCTCTCCAGCCGATAAATCCAGAGAGAGAGAGAGAGAGAGAGAAGGAGAGAGAGAGAGAGAGAGAGAGAGAAGGAGAGAGAGAGAGGGAGAGAGAGAGGGAGAGGAGTCTGAGATTATTGCTTAAATCTGCATAAATAGATGATCTCTGTGCTTGCTGCATTTCCGCTTCTCTGACGACCAATCTCCAACCACCAACAGCCCGGAACGTCCGGAAATGGCGACGTTCCATGCTTCCCCCAACCCCCGTGTACGTTGGCTCTCCAGTAAGGCTAGAACGACCAAGAAAAATATTGCAACGATCCAATCGCCCATAAGCCAGCTTCCGCTTTCCCGGTAAAGTGCAATCACAGCCGAATGGTTCTTCTTTTATCTGTCTTCTTTTTTTTTTTTGTTTCCTCCTTTTTCCCTCTTGTAGTACCGTTAACAAGACGGAGGGTGATCTTACATCCAAAACGGTCAACACAGCATGATATACATTCGGAAAATTTAGCTTGTGTTCAACATGTTGGACCTTTTCTTTGTTTAGCGTCGTCTTTGCGACCCGCAGCCCACATATCAAGATCTCGTTGGCTCCGTTTTGGTCCAGCAAAAGTGTCGGGACTCTTTGCAACGAGAGACACGAAAAAAAACAAACAAACAAACTAACAAACAAAAAACTCAGGAAAACAAACCCCACAAAGTGAAAGAGAAAGGACAACTCTGAGAACAGTTCTGAAGATGATGGTACAACTGTACACTCAAGTTCAGTCACTGGTGTGTCGGTGTTGGTAGCTCCGTGTTGACGTTGTGTCTCAGCTGTGAGGTGTTTTGTCTGTAGTACAGCACTGTGCAACCGCGAGAACCCTTCGCTCATTTAGGTTCCAGCCAAAACAGCCAATCAAGACCTTCATTATCAACATAGAAACTGGTGGGGACGTTTGACACTGTGAGACATTCCTGAGGGTACCTGACTAAACCAACAGTCACAATAGCGGACATTCAGCAAGCAGTGATGCCCTCCATGAGTCATTACACTCACGCAGACCGCTACCACGACTGTCCTTAACACCACGTCAGTGTCGCCAATGGTGTCGTGCCAGACCGTCATGGAGTGACTCTTCAGTGACGAGTCCCGCTTTGGTCTTGGTGGAGACGACCAACCAATCCGTGTGTGGAGGCACCGTGGTCAGCACCAAGATGAACACGTCCAGAAGACCTGGTGTCCCTCCACCTCCACCCCTACCGCACCATCTGCAGGAACTGTGTGAGGATGTTCAAGCTGCATGGGATGGATTATCACAGGACACCATTAGGAACCTCTACAGCTCCATACCGAGACGTCTGGCGTGTTGGGTTAGCAAACACGGCGGCCCGACGCCATACTGAGAGACAGACTTCTGTATGTGTAGCTCAATAAATATTGATCATATCAGTCTAAATGTATCATCAGTTATTGATCCTGGTCACCTTTGTCTTCCTTCCCAACACCACTGCACTCCCACACCTCCTTCTGGGTGCAGCTGTTCGTTTGATGGTCCTTAAATTACACAACAACCTCATAGAGGCTGGTTTAGCTGGTTTCCTGTTTCTTCTCACCATTCAAATAACCCCCCAAACACGTTCAGTAATGTTAAGGTCTGGGCTCTGGGGTGGTCAGTCCATTGTTCAGAAAGTTATTACATGGTTATGATTTCGCTCTTTGATGTCTGAGACGTTGTTTTAGGAGTTTTGTTTCTAAAGTTTTGGTCTAAAATGTATTTTATTTTATTTTATTAATGCATTTGAGGTGGAGGGATACGTGAAGGGTGTTCCAAGGCAAAGTAGTCCCCATAGAGAACTGTAGAAATTCACCATTGCTTTTCCAGGTGGTTGTTAGGAAGAGAGCTAGGTTTTTGAGCTCTGTTATATCCTCTTCTTTGTCTTTCTCTTTCTCTGTATGGAAGTGGATTATCTGATATCCCATCCCCTCAGAAATATCTCCTAATACTTTATGGTCATCTTGGCTGGAAAATAAACCGACTTGTGGGCTCCGACTTTTGCACAGTGCTGCTGAGTTTGTGTGTGTTTATGTAAGTGGGTGTGAAGTCTGGCCATTTTCCCTTAAAGTGAGAGCTGCACAGCTTTGTGTGCGTCTCTTTCTTCAGCGTCACAGTGTCCTCATTCCTCCGAAGTGGCTGTTCCTCCTCTTCACATATATTTCTGTGGTAGGAGACAGAAACAGAAACAGAGTCACAACTAATGCATGTTATTTGGAGAATCTCTGATGTATGTTAACCATGTACAAGGAAGGAGTTTCTAATAAAGTGGCCAGTGAGTGGAAGTACAAGGTAGGTGTTTCTAATAATGTGGCCAGTGAGTGGAAGCACAAGGTAGGTATTTCTAATAAAGTGGCCTGTGAGTGGAAGCACAAGGTGGGTGTTTCTAATAAGGTGGACAGCGAGCGGAAGCACAAGGTAGGTGTTTCTAATATAGTGGCCAATCAGTGGAAGTACAAGGTAGCTGTTTCTAATAAAGTGGCCAGTTAGTGGAAGCTCAGAGCAGCTGTTTCTAATATAGTGACCAATCAGTGGAAGTACAAGGTAGCTGTTTCTAATAAAGTGCCCAGTTAGTGGAAGCACAGAGTAGCTGTTTCCAATAAAGTGGCCAGTGAGTGGAAGCACAAAGTCAGTGTTTCTAATAAAGTAGGTATAAATGAGTACACTGCATCAGTGCCCACCTGTTCTGGGCCCATAGGCATTCTACCCATCATGCCTATGTTCATCTGACCCATGTGACCGGGGTTGGCTCCGCCTCCTCCGCCCATGCCTCCATTCATCATCATCGGTGGGTACTGCCCGGAACCCTGCTGGCCAAACTGCTGCGGGTATGAACTGCATATATCGGAGAGGCACGTGTTACTGTAAGGCATGCATGAACTCCCACTGTCCTCTTATTAATGCACTAGATCAGAGATCCTCAGGCATTCAGTCTATCCCATTAAGGAATTCTCTGGTCCAGCATCCTGACCAATCAGCTCATTAACAAACCCATGTGACCAGGGAAGTACTACAGTATGCTCAGCAGGTTTAGTTCAACCGCAGGTCTGAACACAGGCTTATAAAACCAAGTACCTAGACATGCAGACTGCTCCTACAGTCATCAGTGAGATAATGGGTCGCTCTCAGGAGCTCAGTGAATTCCAGCATGGCACCGTGATAGGATGCAACTCAGAATTTGCCCTCAGGGCAGCCGCGCTACTTCTTTATCCTCTCATGTTGTTTGATATCCCCTCCTACAGCTCTACAGTGACTCACTATCGCCTCCTCAGGTACACAGTGGTACTGCGAGATAGAGCGAATGGGGGCTAGCTAGTTAGCATGCTAAGTTCTGTAGATATCTCTAATCTTTAACATGATTGATAACAGGTTAGAATACGCCATCAGGGCAGCAGAGCTACATCTTCATCCTCTCATGTTGTTCGGAATCCCCTCCTACAGCTCTACAGTGACTCACTATCGCCTCTTCAGGTACACAGTGGTACTGCGAGATAAAAGTGAATGGGGCTAGCTAAGTTAGCATGCTAACATCTGTAGATATCTCTAATCTTCAACATGATTGATAACAGGTTAGAATACGCCGTCGGGGCAGCAGAGCTACATCTTCATCCTCTCATGTTGTTCGGAATCCCCTCCTACAGCTCTACAGTGACTCACTATCGCCTCCTCAGGTACACAGTGGTACTGCGAGACAGGGCGAATGGGTCTAGCTAGTTAGCACGCTAACTTCTGTAGATATCTTTAATCTGCAACATGATTGATAACAGGTTAGAATACGCCGTCGGGCAGCAGGGTTACTTCTTCATCCTCTCATGTTGTTCGGAATCCCCTCCTACAGCTCTACAGTGACTCACTATCGCCTCCTCAGGTACACAGTGGTACTGCGAGACAGGGCGAATGAGGCTAGCTAGTTAGCACGCTAACTTCTGTAGATATCTCTAATCTTCAACATGATTGATAACAGCTTAGAGTATGCCATCAGGGCAGCAGAGCTACTACTTCATCCTCTCTTGTTGGTCGGAGTCCCCTCCTACAGATCTACAGTGACTCACTATCACCTCCTCTGGTACAAAAAGGTATTACGAGAAAGGACAAATGGGGGCTAGCTGGTTAGCATGTCAACTTCGGTAGATATCTCTGGAACATGATACATAGATGCCCTTGACATGCCATGCCATGCCAAGCTGGCTCACCTGTTGCGGCCCATTCCTCCCTGAGGCCAGCCCTTCATGTCGGGGGTCTGGTACATGGGTCCCCCTTGAGGATGCTGCTGCATCATTGGGTTCTGTGGAGGCCCCAGACGGCCGGGCATCATGGCGTTAGGAGGGCTGCCTCCGGCAGGGACGAACGAGGGGTCCCCCTGCTGAGCCATCCCTGCACAAAAATCACGGCATCGTGTTAATACGCCCTTATGCCTGAATAATGCAGTCTAACCGTGCTGCTTGGACATTCCTTACCATAGCTTCCGTAGCCAAACTGTTGCTGGCCAGGCTGACCCATGCCAGGACCCCCCATGCCCCCGTCCATCCCCGTGGGAGCTGTGACGTTGGGTGGTGGGCTGAATCCTCCGGCTGCTGCCTGTTGTTGCTGCTGCATCATCATCATCATCCTGTGCCTCCGCATCTGCATCGTCACCATCTCCCTGCTCCGCTGAGCCATCATCTGAGCATTCAGGAAGCCGGGCTGGGAGAGAGAGAGCAGTGGAGATACACACATACATTCAGTGTGTGCTGCTTGGAGCCTCTGCAGCCACCAGGGGGCTCTCTTATAAGCTTCTTTATCGCAGAGACGTTAGGCTGTCCGATTTAGCATCTCCTGGCTTCAACCGTGAGAGGAAACCAGAGCACCAGGAGGAACCCCAGAAAAACACAGGGAGCACAGGTACATATAAGCTAAACACAAGCTTGTTGAACTTGTAATGGCCTACCTGTGCCCCCATTCCTGGCTGCATACCAGGCCGCATGCCGGGATTTCCTCCTCCAGGATTCTCCATCTTCATCCCCATGCCTTGCCGAGCCTGGCTCATGAACTAAGGAGGGAACCAGATGCTGTGGTCATTCCAATCATCCACTCCACTTCCCGATACCCTTCAAGTTCGCCTAAGTTAGTCTTACTCTTGAACCTAGCCTCAAACTCAGTTCATGCCCTAAAGGCTAGAGACAACACTTCACCTACCTGCTGTCCTTGGAGCCTCTGCTGCAGCTGCAATCTGGTGGGTTTGGTGGCACTCATCATCCTGGGCCTCATCATCCCAGGTCGGGGATGACCCATGCCCCCCATTGGCCCCATGCCGCCCATCCCAGGGAATCCCCCCTGCTGCCCCATCTGATTCAGCATCGGGTTGTAACCGCCAGGCGGCGGCTGGCCCTGCATGTGGTTTCCCCCGTAGCCTGAAGGCATGGGCATGGAAGGGGGTCCGGGGTAGCCCTGAGAGTACATTGGCTTCTGCTCCATCACCATAGAGGGGTCCTGCCCGGGGAAAGGCTCCGGCTGCAGATCGCCACCCTGACCCTAAAGAGAGAGTGAGGGAGGGACATGAGGAGGGAGACGAAGGTGGCTTTCATTGGCTACCTGCCCCTAAATGATCCAATGGGAGCAGCAGCTTCAATAAGACTGACAAGAGGTTCGAATACGCTGTCAGGGCAGCAGTGCTACTTCTTCATCCTCTCATACTGGACTGATTCCATTTCTACATCACTACAGGGACTCACTATCACCTCTTCAGGTGCAAAGTGGTATTACGAGACAGGACAGACCAAGGCTAGCTGGTTAGCATGCTAACTTCAGTAGATATCTCTGCAACACAATACAGAGCTTGTGCCTTAAGTGCGTTAAGGGGGTGGACGGGAGGCCCTTGTGTCACTGGAAGGTCGCCGGTTAGATTCCCTGAACGGAAGGACATGACTGAAGCACCCTTGGGCGAGGCCTCTAACCCCCACCTGCTCCCTGGGTGCTGTGGATATGGCTACCCACTGCTCTGGGCACGTGTGCTCACTGCCCTCTAGTGTGTTTATGTACGAATGGGTTAAATGCAGAGGACCCTGTGTTAAGTATCAGCTATGGCTGGCTATTATCCCTGTATTCATGTGAGTGTGAACACCGACCTGACTGATGAGGTCCGGGATGCCCAGGGCGCGGTCGATCTCCTCCAGAGCCATAACGTCCGTGTTGTTAAGCAGGGAGTCCAGCTGGTCTAACAGCGCTCTCTCGTCGCTCTGACCCTCGGAGGTGGAGGGGGGTACCAGCAGCTCGTCCAGGGCGTTACCAAACTGACGCCTACATACACAGAACACAGAGACAGACTCCATCAGTGTCACTTCCTACATAATAACGAGGCCGCCGTGTTCAGTTAGGTAACACCTAACACAATACCATCAGGTTCTTTGGGCTGAGTACACTGTCACGACGGCCTAATGGGCAGAATCAGCTGTAGCTACTGTAAACGCCAGATTTATGATGCTGCGTAGAAGCATTACTGACCTGTTGTTCTCCATTCCCATGACATTATCAGGCCAGGAGGGAGACTGACTGTCTGGACACTGCTGCTGGCCGAAAGGGCCCATGCCCATATTCATATCATTCGATCCTAAACAGGGAAACAAACTCTGTGAGTGAGTACATCTCGGTTGCATCATAAGAATCCATATTAATCATAATACGACGGTTGATTATTGAGACCGCACCATAAATCATCTGACAATCAGCCTGTTAATTTGATCTTTCCAGTAAATATATACAAATGAACATCTTGATCAATCACAGTTCCATGCGGTAGTAACTAGAGGCTCCTGCAGATGGCGCTGTAGCCATCCATAAGTGCCCTCCAGCCACTTATGCTTTGCTACAGCAAAGCCAAACGCTTCCCTCGGCAAACTTGGGCCACTTCGGACCATGTTGCTAAAGCACTAGCAAGTTTAGCTGTTCAGAGGAAATGTGTTAGCTTAGCGAGTGGTATAGTTCGGTGTTCTTTGTGCGGAGGAGCTGCCGAAGTGGAGCATTTGCCTGAACGTGTACTGTGTTTCCCCGAGTGCTGACGCTACACTGGTGTCAGAAGTGGGATGTGGTGGTATTCGCGACATTCCGTGCCGCACTGGGAGAAGGAAAATCAGGCTAACCACTCGGTGAAATGTGTAACAGAACTGCCGAATGTGAACGCTTTGCTCATATTTAAGAGTATATTCATTTTTTGATTCTCCACAACATGATTTCCTTAACTTTGGCTCATTACCCAGGATGCTTTGTTAACAATGTCCCTGAGAAACCACAGAGACAGTGGCTAGGATAGGCTAATGCTAGCTCCATTGGCATTAAGTGTTAGCGGTTACGGTACGTGTCCACTCGCCTCTTTCGCCTCGCTGTGTCCCATTCATTTGAATGGAAAGAGCTGCCCCCCTGTGCGCTGTGCACAGCAGAGAGTGTGTTGTACAATGATGATGGGGCTATATATCCCTGTGGGGTGTGAGTGACGGGATCCATAGATTGGGAAGAGGTGCTACAGTGCAGGGAATGTCTCGTTCCATGTGTGGAAAACGCTCCAGAGCAGATGTTAATGATTGGCTAAACGGAGTGACTGAGCATGTGGGCGTGGCCAAAGGCCATAGTGTGAAGGAAGTAGCTGAATCTGCAGGTGTATGGAAGCGTACGGTCATACGGGTCTACCAGCAGTGGATAAAATCCCAGTCTACAGGGAATTCTCAAGGAAATTGTCCCAGGGAAGGCCTCCACCAAATCTGGCCCAACTGTTGAATTCAAGAGTGTCTGAACATTGATGCGGCCTACATCCAGAAACTGGTCCAGTCCATGCCACATGGTGAGCTCTCCTGGACCAGCCTACTTACCCATGTCCATTAATTGCTGTTGTAGCATAGACCCGGTTCCTGGGAGGCTATTAGACCGGTTGACCATGGGCCCACCCATCATGGCCTTGGCGCTGTAGGAGTCCATTCCTGGTCGCATCATGGAGGGGTGACCTCCAGCACCAACAGGACTGGCACTTGAACGTGGCATCCCCCATTCACTGGGACCTCCCATGGGTGATCGCTCCGGAACCCCCATACTTCTGCTCATCATTCCTAGAAGGACAGGGATAGCACTCGCACATGAATTCGTTCTCGGGACCTTTAAAACGATGGTTCGACCAAATGGCCATGCGACTTCCCTCTTATGCCAAATGCAGCCGATATAAGTTTCCATAACCAAAGAAGCGAACTTCAAAAACCAAACATGTCTCAAATCAAAATGTCGTTTTTGGGAGGGGAGCCGGAGGAATGGTTTTTGGTTGAACCATTGTTTAATGCTGCACACAATCCTGATGTTTCTCTGGCGTCTTTCTTCTAAGATCTTTCTTTGGTCCCGAAAAACATATACAGTACTAATACAAGATCTGGGAAGCAGTATACACACCTAGCAGAAGCCTAACTGAGAGGTTTTCGTTCGTCTCTGTCAAGCGGAGACATACGTAACAAAGCAGGACTACAGCAACAAACGAAGCTCTGTTTTGCTGCTGTGGATCTTTAACCTCCACGTACCCACGTTGCTGTGGCAAGTGTCGGACCCTGCCATCATGCGCTGACCATCCAAGCTCTCCTGTTTAATGGGCTTGGGGAAGGGGGCACTGCGGCGGTCGGCTTGTCCCGCTCCAGCGGGCAGCTTCGAGTCCACCGACAGGGCCTTCTGTAACTGCGCTCGACAGCCCGAGCCCACCCCAGGATTCCTCGTTCCTGGGAAATAAAGAGCGGGACTGATTCACTGGGCTGGGGCTACTTGGCTGCCCTCCAGCCACTTATGCTTTGCTACAGCAAAGCCAAACGCTTCCCTCGGCAAACTTGGGCCACTTTGGACCATGTTGCTAAAGCGCTAGCAAGTTTAGCTGTTCAGAGGAAATGTGTTAGCTTAGCGAGTGGTATAGTTCGGTGTTCTTTGTGCGGAGGAGCTGCCGAAGTGGAGCGTTTGCCTGAACGTGTACTGTGTTTCCCCGAGTGCTGACACTACACTGGTGTCAGAAGTGGGATGTGGTGGTATTCGCGACATTCCGTGCTGCGCCGGGAGAAGAAAATCAGGCTAACCACTCGGTGAAATGTGTAACAGAACTGCCAAATGTGAACGCTTTGCTCATATTTAAGAGTATATTCATTTTTTGACACTCCACAATATGATTTCCTTAACTTTGGCTCATTACCCAGGATGCTTTGTTAACAATGTCCCTGAGAAACTACAGAGAAGGTGGCTAGGATAGGCTAATGCTAGCTCCATTGGCATTAAATGTTAGCGGTTACGGTACATGTCCACTCGCCTCCTTCGCCTCGCTTTGTCCCATTCATTTGAATGGAAAGAGCTGCCCCACTGTGCGCTGTGCACAACATGGCCACTTCGGACCATGTTGCTAAAGCGCTAGCAAGTTTAGCTGTTCAGAGGAAATGTGTTAGCTTAGCAAGTGGTATAGTTCGGTGTTTTTTGTACGGAGGAGCTGCCGAAGTGGAGCGTTTGCCTGAACGTGTACTGTGTTTCCCAGAGTGCCGATGCTACACTGGTGTCAGAAGTGGGATGTGGTGGTATTCACGACATTCCTTGCCGCGCTGGGAGAAGGAAATCAGGCTAATCATAACTTTGGCTCATTACACAGGACGCTTTGTTAAGAATGTCCCTGAGAAACCACAGAGACGGTGGCTAGGATAGGCTAATGCTAGCTCCATTGGCATTAAGTGTTAGCGGTTACGGTACGTGTCCACTCGCCTCTTTTGCCTCACTGTGTCCCATTCATTTGAAGGGATAGAGCTGCCCCCCTGTGCGCTGTGCACAGCAGAGAGTGTGTTGGTGTCAGCTGAGTGTATATGAATGAACTCGTTGTTTGAGATTTGGTAGCTGAACTGCTTTACCATCATCAGGGAACGAGTGAAGCTTGTTTCCGCCATCTGCCGCACCACCATCTCCCTGTTCTGGGAAATCTGCACCAGAGCCCCTCAGGCCTCCCAGGATAGTGTCCAGCTACAGAGAAGTAAAAAACGAAATTTCATTTTAGAAGAATAGACATATTTAGGACAAGACCCCAAACGTCCTGTAGGACTCAGGAAGACTGACCCTGGATCTGCCAGAATTTAGTTTCAACCCTAACCTGCCACACCTGCTTCAGAAGTACTTGACTGACACTACCTCATTCGTGTTTTGAGTCAGGAGCTCACCTCATCTGGAGGTTCAGGCTTGATTTTCGTCTCTATGTTCTCCTGGGACACTCTGCCGAGTGGGGTTCCATTGTTCCCCCCAGCTACGCCCTTCCCTTCGAGGTCCTCAGGCTTTGGCTTGACATCAGCAGGCTCTTTGGAGTCATCCTTGTTGAGGAGGTAGTGGAGCAGGGCATGGGTTTTCTTCTCCTTGGGGCTGTGCTGCTCTTGCTTGGGCTCTGGAGCTCCCGTGCCTCCTCCTCCGGGTGCCCCCGTGCCTGCACCGGCGCCTGCTGTCTCACCTGCGCTAGCCTCCTGACCCAGAGTCACCTTCCCCGTGGCTTCGGCGGTAATCTTGGCCACCTCGTCAGGGGTGTTACCGTTCTGGAGCAACTTGTGAAGGATCTTGTGCTTCTCTTGCAGGGATGCCGTGTAGTGGGAGGCAGAGCCTAGAGCTCCAGCTGGCCCTCCTGCTCCTTGGGCTTGGTTCTGATTGGTGGAGGATGACACACCAGTAGAGGACGGACTAGTGACGCAACCAGGTTCCTTACCCTCCATGCCCATGGAGCCGCTTGGCCCACTTGATGCCGTTGGAGGTCCAGAAGGTCCAGGAGGTCCACTTCCTACACCTAATCCAAGCTCCTCCGTGGGTGAAGTAAGGAGCTGGAGCAGTTTTTTGTGGCCCTTGCTATCCGGAACCCTCCTTGGAGGCTCTGACGAAGCATTCCCGGTATCGTTGCTTCCCTCCCCAGATTCTTTGGTCCCTGGACCTGCTTGGCTGTCTGGTCGCTCACCGCTGCTACTCTCGGCCTGCTGGGGGTGGCTGTGTAGATGGTGGTGGTGAAGGGAGTGATGCTGGTCTCCAGTGCCCATACCGAACGCGCCTGCTGGGCTCTTGGAGTCCCCGTGTCCTGGCTTGCAGAGTCCGCTGGGCTGAGAGGAAGAGGAGTGGACACTAGGGGAGCTGTCCGGTTTGTGGATTGGGGAAGGGGATGTAAGGGTAGAAGGAAGGGAGGCACCCACTCCTTCGCTTATGGCCTGAAGAGCATTAAGGGAACTGCTGGAGAAGGAGCTACCACCACCACCACCACCTCCTCCTGCTCCCACACTGCCAGGACCCATCGGAGAATGCATGCCTAATAAACACAGGCAATAAAAACAGTAAAGTAAAAATAAAAAAATTTAAAAAATTTAAATTTGATGTAACTGCAGGTACCTGAGTCAAATTCCAAACCTTGGTTAAGGCTTTTACCCCCATTTCACTCCAGTGATGTCATACAGGTGATACAGGTATTAATCCACGAACTGCAGCAGGACTTACCTCCTGGGGAGAACTGACTGGAGGGCATCTTGGGACTTCCTCTGTTCCGTGGGGACATGAGAAGACTCTGCTGAGGTCCATTCACACCAGGGCTGCCTTGAGAAGGACTGTTCATGCCTCCGAGCCCATAGCCGCCAGTGGCCTGAAAGGGTGGCTGCTGATGGTGCTGCTGTTGCTGCATCCCAGGACCAGAGTGATTCATTGTACCCATTTGAGCCATCTGGTTCATTTGAGTCATTTGGTTCATTTGACTCATTTGATTCATCTGGTTCATCTGACTCATCTGATTCATCTGGTTCATCTGATTCATCTGATTCATCTGCATCATTCGATTGCCCATGTTACCCATGTTGCTTCCGTTGCCTCCATACATGGAGCCGCCACCCATGTGACCCATGTGTCCCATGTCGTTCATTCCATAACCCCGGTTCATGCCCATACCTCCCATGCCTCCCATCCCCATACCACCACCTGGGCCCATGTTCATTTGGGCATTGGGGTTGCCACCCCCCATTGTCTGCTGCCTCATGCCACCTTGCATCATGCCACCGCCCTGGTTGGTGCGGCATCCGTTTGGCTCCCTGTGGGGAGAAAAGAAACATGTCTTATTTGGCAATAAGGATCAAAGAAGAATGATAATGTTGGGCAATCTGCAGGGGGTGGAAAAAGTCCAGACAGTCCTTAGTAACTGTATGGGAAACGTGTATGGAGCCACAAATACGCTCATCATCAGCTACAGCTGCACCCAGAAGGAGGTGTGGGGTTGCGGTGGTGTTGGGAAGGAAGATCCTGGTGACCAGGATCAATAACTGATGATGAATTTAGACTGATATGATCAATATTTATTGAGCTACACATACAGAAGTCTGTCTCTCAGTATGGCGTCAGGCCGCCGTGTTTGCTAACCCAACATGCCAGACGTCTCGGTATGGAGCTGTAGAGGTTCCTAATGGTGTCCTGTGATAATCCATCCCATGCAGCTTGAACATCCTCACACAGTTCCTGCAGATGGTGCGGTAGGGGTGGAGGTGGAGGGACACCAGGTCTTCTGGACGTGTGATCACAAACCGTTCATCTTGGTGCTGACCACGGTGCCTCCACACACGGATTCGTTGGGCGTCTCCACCAAGACTAAAGCGGGACTCGTCACTGAAGATGACCCGCTGCCATTCTGAGTCACTCCATGACAGTCTGGTACGACACCACTGCAGTGTTTGGTGACGGTGACGTGGTGTTAAGGACAGTCGTGGTAACGGTCTGTGTGCATGTAGTCCTGTGTGGTGGAGCCGTCTGCCAATGGTGCTGCACTAACAGGACGACTCATGGAGGTATCACTTCTCAGTGAATGTCTGTAATGGTGGCTGTTGGGTCAGTCAGGTACAGAGGTAAGGCCTGTCCTTGGTTAAGCCACATGTGCGGCCGAGCCTGCACGTCTCACCATGTCAAACCTCCCCACCCAGTCTGATCGTTCTATGACTTTTGCTCACCTTTGCAGCAGATGTGTAGATATGAAGCCCTGGGGCTCGTTGGTCATCGGATGGCGGTAGAGCTTGCTTTTGGTCTGCGCCGAGACCGGGGTGCCATCCGACAAGGAAAACCTGTACACGGGGGTCTCCGCATGACCCTGGAGAAAGGCTGGAGACACAGAGAGAGAGAGTGAACAGAAGATAGATAGAGTCCAGTGGTGATAGAACCCTCGGCGGCACCACACCTACCTTCATGGTAGTGGCGTTTATGGGACCAGGGCTGTCCGTCACTGTGCTGGAGAAACATCTGAATACAGCGTCGCAGCAGGTCCTCCCAGCCAGGACGCATGGAGGCACGCAGGGAATTCTGGTCTATCTGGATCAGCTTGCCTATTGGGAAATGGATTTATCAAAGTGTTAGAAACTGCATTATGAAATGTTCACACCAGATTTGCACACTCCAGTCACTCACACGTACATGTAACATGTAAGGGCCGTGTGATACGCTGCTTGGCAATCAGACCGGTGGTCTAGAACCCTAGTCCAGGAGAGCTAGTTGCCTATAGAGGTTGGTTCCAACCTGTATTCAATAAGCCCCCTTACTTAACACCAGTACCTCTGATCCAGCCAATCAGGAACTTTAGCTGGAGCCGGTGTGACAAGCCATGGTTGGAACTAGACTCCTTAGGAAGGCTGCTCTGAAGAACCAGAGATCATTAGAGACCACTGATCTACAGAAACGTACCTGAGTGCCATTAGCAGGAACCAGGCTCTTAAAGCTACAGCACACACAGGCTATGATTCCATCAAATGGTTATGAATATGAATTCACTTGTGATTTTGTGTGACGGCGGTACAGTGACATGGCCATATCTGTGAGATCTGCATCATGATCATGACCCCCTGGTTCCCATCACCACCACCACCACCACCTCCACCGTAACATCCAGTGTCCTCCAGCGGAAAAGCTGCCATTGAAGGTTCTTTGATGGATTCACTGGAGAAATCTCCAACTGTGAAGAACCTTCCGAAGGTGTGAAGAACCTACGCATAACCAAGATTCCATCCCACTTCAAGAGGGACCACTTTAAGAGCTCTTTCCATTCAAATGAATGGGACACAGCGAGGCAAAAGAGGCGAGTGGACACGTACCGTAACCGCTAACACTTAATGCCAATGGAGCTAGCTCAGGGGGTTTCTCAGGGACATTGTTAACAAAGCATTCTGGGTAATGAGCCAAGTAAGTTAACCCTGTAGGGTTCCAACCCCAGGAAGTGGTATGGTAACTTTCCTATTGCAAAGGTTCCTCTAGATGGTTCCTCACACTTCATAGAACCCCCTAATGACACCCCCTCTACTGAAGACACTGGATTTCCCTTTACAGTGATGGAGATGGGATCCATTAGGCCATACATATGGATATCACCCCACACATATGTATATTTTATAACTTAATATTTTTATTTTATTACTGCTATATTTTTATGAATAATGAAGTGTAATAAGTGTTATTTATATCGCTGTTTTAAATAGAAATCCAGCATATATTTTTAAGCTGAATTTTTTATCATTTTGCTATGATTATTAATGTCAAGGCCCAGATCATAATTCAAATGTGTACAACCCAGTTCTTATAGATCAAGTATAAGCAGCATCTCAACCAGGCACGCCACGAAGTGTAGTTCTGCATGTCGTCCACTGGGAGGTGCCATCTCTCTGCTGAGCGGTTAGAACAGCTGTAATTGACTCGCACAGTAAATATTGGACTGGGAAAAGGAGAAAGCGGGAGAGGCAGGCGGGACTTCATTATACGAACAAAGGGACAAAATTCAGCTAGGAGTGTGTTCAGTGTGGATCTAATCTCAAACCACAGACCAGTAATCTGCCCTCTCAGCGCTCGAGTATTCACTTTTCATAACCCACTGAACATAATGGGATGGAAACTGGGGACTTAACGCTACTCACTAACGCTACTCAGAGGCTTAATATGCGCCACGCTGATCACGCGCACGTGTTGACTATCGAATTACACCAGTGATAACAGATGTGGGAGCTGGTGTAAGTGGATGACTGCTGTTGTCATGACGAGGAAAGCAGCCCTGAGTATACAGCGTTATCCTCAGTAATCGGGCGACCAACACAGCTCTATCAACACGGGTGTACCATGCCTATGTACTGCTGAACACTATGTTTACTTCTTGCAGAGAGAAACCCAGTTTGGTTCAATGCACTGTGTTGTGCTGTACAGTAACTCAGTAAGTGTAATGTGTTAGTGTACTGTAAGTAGTGTGTTGGTGTACAGTAACTCAGTAAATGTAATGTCTTAGTGTGCTGTAAGTAGCGTGTCGGTGTACAGTAACTCAGTAAGTGTAATGCGTTAGTGTGCTGTAAGTAGTGTGTTGGTGTACAGTAACTCAGTAAGTGTAATGTGTTAGTGTGCTGTAAGTAGCGTGTTGATGTACAGTAACTCAGTAAGTGTAATGTGTTAGTGTACTGTAAGTAGCGTGTTGGTGTACAGTAACTCAGTAAGTGTAATGTGTTAGTGTACTGTAAGTAGCGTGTCGGTGTACAGTAGCTCAGTAAGTGTAATGTGTTAGTGTACTGTAAGTAGTGTGTTGGTGTACAGTAACTCAGTAAGTGTAATGTGTTAGTGTACTGTAAGTAGCGTGTTGGTGTACAGTAACTCAGTAAGTGTAATGTGTTAGTGTACTGTAAGTAGTGTGTTGGTGTACAGTAACTCAGTAAGTGTAATGTGTTAGTGTGCTGTAAGTAGCGTGTTGGTGTACAGTAACTCAGTAAGTGTAATGTGTTAGTGTGCTGTAAGTAGCGTGTTGGTGTAAGTAACTCAGTAAGTGTAATGTGTTAGTGTGCTGTAAGTAGCGTGTTGGTGTACAGTAACTCAGTAAGTGTAATGTGTTAGTGTGCTGTAAGTAGCGTGTTGGTGTACAGTAACTCAGTAAGTGTAATGTGTTAGTGTGCTGTAAGTAGCGTGTTGGTGTACAGTAACTCAGTAAGTGTAATGTGTTAGTGTGCTGTAAGTAGCGTGTCGGTGTACAGTAACTCAGTAAGTGTAATGTGTTAGTGTGCTGTAAGTAGCGTGTTGGTGTACAGTAACTCAGTAAGTGTAATGTGTTAGTGTACTGTAAGTAGTGTGTTGGTGTACAGTAACTCAGTAAGTGTAATGTGTTAGTGTGCTGTAAGTAGCGTGTTGGTGTACAGTAACTCAGTAAGTGTAATGTGTTAGTGTGCTGTAAGTAGCGTGTTGGTGTACAGTAACTCAGTAAGTGTAATGTGTTAGTGTACTGTAAGTAGTGTGTTGGTGTACAGTAACTCAGTAAGTGTAATGTGTTAGTGTGCTGTAAGTAGCGTGTTGGTGTACAGTAACTCAGTAAGTGTAATGCGTTAGTGTGCTGTAAGTAGTGTGTTGTGTACAGTATCTCAGTAAGTGTAATGTGTTAGTGTACTGTAAGTAGTGTGTTGTGTACAGTATCTCAGTAAGTGTAATGTGTTAGTGTGCTGTAAGTAGTGTGTTGTGTACAGTATCTCAGTAAGTGTGAGGTGTTAGTGTGCTGTAACCTGACCTGAGAGCTCGTGTCGGGTGTTGAAACTCTCTGTCCTCTCCACAGCAGTCACACGACGTGCAACGCAGATCATACACGACTGCAGGTCTGAGAACACAAACACAGTTAGTCAGATTTTCAGATTACTGATCTTCTCTATAACCATTAATAACCACACACCCACACACATGTACGCGCACACACACACGCGCACACTCACACGCACACTCACACGCACACTCACTCACACTCACGCACACGCACACTCAAAACACTCATACACTATTTACACATATCATCCACCCTGTTTATCTATTACACTCCTCATGAAATGTCATCGGCAGGATGTTAGGAAACCAGCCTTGTGACTGGTGGGTTGCCAGTTTCTTTCCCTGAGCCGTCAGGATACGACTGAAGTGCCCTTGAGCAAGGCACTCAACCCCTATATACCCTCTGGGCACCATGGATAGGGCAGCATACTGCTCCATGCCGAGGTGCTTTCCACCCCTGGGTGTGTGTTAACTAGTGTGTGTCCACTAGTGTGTGTGTGTGTGTATAGAGTGTGTGTGTGTGTGTGTGTGTGTGTGTGTGTGTGTGTGTGTGTGTATGTGTGTGTGTGTGTGTTTCATTTCACAGACAGGTTAAATGCACAAGACAAATGTCTGTGTGTACAAGAACAATAGGGAAATGGTTCTACATGAAATCAGATGCTGCAGTCAGAAACCAACCTTCTGTTCCTCTAACACCACGTTCAAAACTGAACCCTCTTGCATCAGAGAATTGGTCAGTTGAGTCAGATTTGGTGGATGACTTCCCTGGCACAATTCCCTTGAGAATTCCCTGTAGACTGGGATTGTATCCACTGCTGGTAGACCCGTATGACCGTACGCTTCCATACACCTGCAGATTCAGCTACTTCCTTCACACTATGGTCTTTGGCCACGCCCACATGCTCAGTTACTCCTCTTAGCCAATCATTAACATCTGCTCTGGAGCGTTTTCCACACATGGAACGAGACATTCCCTGCACTGTAGCACCTCTTCCCAATCTATGGATCCCGTCACTCACACCCCACAGGGATTTATAGCCCCATCATCATCGTGCAGCACCATCTGCAGGAGCATGAAGGTACTACCAGTACATTTTCAGTCCAGTGAGTTTATTAATGATGATGCAGATCCAGTCAGTTGTGCCCAAACTTTTTTTTTTACCAGCGCTGTACAAACAGGTACCGGATCTGCGCTGCATTTTATTATCACCAATTGTTACAGTATCCAGGGAATTCAATTTCACATATTGATCCCTAATTTCACTCCTTATTACGCGAGGCTTCTTCACACAGTGGGAGGCTTATAGGATTACAGTGAAGCCATCCACAGGAAACGTGGGCAGGCGCCGCTTTGGTGAGGCTCACACTGCCAGCTTTGCCGCTTAATTCCCGTATTTCCTGCTCAGATGGTTCACATTCGTGTGCGCAAGTGACTCTGTATTGTCAACTGAACATTCTATTGTCAAGTTGAAGCCTCTGCTGACCTCCTGGATGATGACCAGAGGGATAAGTGAAAGCTTCACGTGTATTACTGCTCTTACAGCTCAGTAAGTGTAAAGTGTTAGTGTACTGTAAGTAGCGTGTTGGTGTACAGTAACTCAGTAAGTATCTCTGGTTCCCTGAAAGCTAGAACTTGGTGGAAACAACACATCACGCTCTAGTGACCTGCAAAGTAAATTTTTTGGGAGCCAAATTTCGTAATTTCTTTCTTTATCCTCTAAACTGCTTATCCTTCTGGTTTATGGGTGGTGCTGGAGCCCAGGCCTGCTCTCCCGGGGCAGAGGGCAGGGCCACCAGTCCATCATTGTGTGAGGAAACCGGAGCACCCAGAGGAAACCCACACAGATATGGGGAGAACATGCAAACAGAAGGGACCCTGAACACCCTGACCGTAAACCAAACCCAGGCCCTGCTTGTCACGAGGCGTCAGCGCTACCCACTGCACCACCCTGGTTTGCTCAGTGCTGCAGTGTGAACTACACCTCAGACATGTGTAAAAGTGTAATCGAGCAGACTGTCGTACCTTCACCCTCCTCCATCATGGCCTTGGGCTGCGTGAGGGCGAAACACTGCATGGTTTCGTAGCGTGGGCCCCCGGGGGCCTCCTCGCCTGCTCCGGGGCCATGACCAAACTTCACCAGCATCCGGCAGTTGAAGGTGTGGCTTTTCTGCCGAGGAGCTTCACCTCCCCACGACACACCGTTCACTGAGGGAGAAGAAGAGGGAGGAGAGAAGGCCTGTAATTCACAGCTCACAGTTCCAGCATTATTTACAGTCTGTAGCACACAGAGTACACTCAGCCAATCAGGGGGCGGAGCAGCTCTGGGTAACACATAAATACAGCAGCATTAAATAAACAGAACAATTATGTAGCCCAATAAAAACTAGCTAGTCTGACAGCAAGACAGACAGGAAGACAGACGTCCGTAAGTAGTGTGTACTGTGGTGTACAGTAACTCAGTAAGTGTAATGTGTTAGTGTACTGTAAGTAGTGTGTTGGTGTACAGTAACTCAGTAAGTGCAATGTGTTAGTGTACTGTAAGTAGTGTGTCGTGTACAGTAACTCAGTAAGTGTAATGTGTTAGTGTACTGTAAGTAGTGTGTTGGTGTACAGTAACTCAGTAAGTGCAATGTGTTAGTGTGCTGTAAGTAGTGTGTTGGTGTACAGTAACTCAGTAAGTGCAATGTGTTAGTGTGCTGTAAGTAGTGTGTTGGTGTACAGTAACTCAGTAAGTGCAATGTGTTAGTGTACTGTAAGTAGTGTGTACTGTGGTGTACAGTAACTCAGTAAGTGTAATGTGTTAGTGTGCTGTAAGTAGTGTGTTGGTGTACAGTAACTCAGTAAGTGCAATGTGTTAGTGTACTGTAAGTAGTGTGTACTGTGGTGTACAGTAACTCAGTAAGTGTAATGTGTTAGTGTGCTGTAAGTAGTGTGTCGGTGTACAGTAACTCAGTAAATGTAATGTGTTAGTGTACTGTAAGTAGTGTGTTGGTGTACAGTAACTCAGTAAGTGTAATGTGTTAGTGTACTGTAAGTAGAGTGTCGGTGTACAGTAACTCAGTAGGTGTAATGTGTTAGTGTGCTGTAAGTAGAGTGTTGGTGTACAGTAACTCAGTAAGTGTAATGTGTTAGTGTGCTGTAAGTAGAGTGTTGGTGTACAGTAACTCAGTAAGTGTAATGTGTTAGTGTACTGTAAGTAGTGTGTCGGTGTACAGTAACTCGGTAAGTGTAATGTGTTAGTGTGCTGTAAGTAGTGTGTCGGTGTACAGTAACTCAGTAAGTGTAATGTGTTAGTGTGCTGTAAGTAGTGTGTCGGTGTACAGTAACTCAGTAAGTGTAATGTGTTAGTGTACTGTAAGTAGTGTGTTGGTGTACGGTAACTCAGTAAGTGTAATGTGTTAGTGTACTGTAAGTAGTGTGTTGGTGTACAGTAACTCAGTAAGTGTAATGTGTTAGTGTACTGTAAGTAGTGTGTCGGTGTACAGTAACTCAGTAAGTGTAATGTGTTAGTGTGCTGTAAGTAGTGTGTCGGTGTACAGTAACTCAGTAAGTGTAATGTGTTAGTGTACTGTAAGTAGTGTGTCGGTGTACAGTAACTCAGTAAGTCCGTAAAGGCCATAGGCATAGGAATCAAGGGGGAACTGGCTGCATCTATCCCACCCTATAATTATATTGCAGGAGAGGAAAAAAAAATAGGGATCCAACAAAATGAAATCCGTTGGCCCAATCCGAAACCGAACACAATGAAAGATTTGGCAAAAGCCAGAAGGCTGAATATTGAACACCCCAGCCTCTGTGGTCATAATAATGTGACATGTGTGTATAGTACACAAAAACTACTGTGAGATTTGCCACACAGCAGAATTCCAAAGTCCAATAGCTATGAACAGACTCTCATACTGTTCGAGCTTAGACACTTAATGATCCATGGTCCAGGACGGGAAACTAGTCTGTACATTTCCAGGCCTCCCCCATGATGAGCGGGAACCGGATCCCGGTTCTGCTAGTGCTGTGGAACACCTTAACTGAACCGTTAGCATCTGAGCCAGCTGCCCTGCTTCTCTAACCTCATTGACCCTGAAGGAAAAAAGCCATGCGCTCTCGAAGCAGCTCCTCCTCGCCGACGCTAATGAAGCACGGGCTGAATGCGGCGAGGGCCGTCGATTTCCGATAGCCGTGCCGCGTGACGGGGAGCAGGGAGCCATCTGTTTTCATTAGAGCTTTAACACGGATGTGTGTGGAGTCACCTTCAGCAGAGCCGCTTCCCATGAGCAGCATGGGGCTGCTGCGGCCACCGACACCCAGGATGTGCTCCATAACTACGCTAACGTGCTAATGAGTCCAGTGATGGGGGGATCATGGAAGAAGCTGCTAGTCTACTTTTAGCCATGCTAATGTACTTCTTTAATAGATGACAGAACCCACATAGGCTAAAACATCTGACGCTGTATAACAGATCCACACGGTGTGATGCAAGCGAGTAATGCAGTTAGCACCAGGCTAAACTGATAGCGACATGCACCCAGTGTGTTAGCCACATTAGCCTCGTAACTGGAGCACAGGGAAACTTCAGACACCACAGTGTGGCTCACTGACTATATTAGGCTTGGGATGCCCATAGCACAGATTTACACAGCCCTGTGATTGGTCCGAGGGCTCGTTCGGACATTGTGCCAATATCATAATAATGATGAGGAGCAGGGAGTGGCCTGTAAGGCTATAACCATAGACATATCTTAACAACTGAGATTTGTTTGAGTCTGAGGTCAAGATTTGATCCAGTTGTCGATGTGTGTTAGCCCCTTGACTCCTATACCTGCTATAGTTATTATTTTTAAAATAAGATTAAAATATCAATAATAAATGGAATAACATTGCCACCCGTCCCATAAAATACGGAATCGTCCTTTATTTAGCAATTAAATGTTGCGTCCCGTATTGGTTTAATAACAAATTAATTTGTTCCCTATTTCCATAAATGTCCATAAATTTGTTCTGTATTTCCGTAAATGTCCGTAAATTTTTCTGTATTTCCGGAATTTCTGTAAATTTGTTCCCTATTTCCATAAATGTCCGTAAATTTGTTCCCTATTTCCATAAAAGTCCGTAAATTTGTTCTGTATTTCCGTAAATGTCCGTAAATTTTTTCGTATTTCCGGAATTTCTGTAAATTTGTTCCCTATTTCCATAAATGTCCGTAAATTTGTTCCCTATTTCCATAAAAGTCCGTAAATTTGTTCTGTATTTCCGTAAATGTCAAATGATATACACGTCTGTCACACACATGAATGATCACAATCTCTCTTATGAACCAGACGCTCACTGTATCTGCCAGTGAAGCTAGAAACCAACCTTCGGTTCCTCACTGAGAACCTGCTGTACATGTGGAGATGCTGATTTAAGAGGAAACTGGAGTGGGCTCTGATTTATTTCCAGAGCTGGATATTGCACTATACAGTATATTATACTGACCATAACCCTGTATCTACACCCACTGTCCATTCTATCAGCTCCCCTGACCATATAGGACACTCTGTAGGTGTACAGGTCCAGACTGTAGTCCATCTGTTTCTCTGTATACTGTATTACC
>JAMWET010001872.1:140000-152500 GCA_024036415.1 Prochilodus magdalenae
ATTAAGTCATCACGGTGAAACAGGCTCCAAGAGCCTTTAGATGAATAAAGCCACTTTTAAACTACTACTCAAGGTCTCCAGGCTGGGCCTTCTACCAGCACAACGACTGATCATAGGAACTACAGATGGCACAGTGCCAGTTTTCCAGATACCAATACCGGAATCTTCAATATCGTCCAACATCGATGTGGAATTCTGTATCGGCTGGTAGGCTGTGGCTACGCGTCACCTCGTTTAACCAGGTGCTAGATTCCCCACACCTGAAATGTGGGCCGTGCCAGTTTCTACACTGTTGGTTTTCCAGATACCGATATCGGAATCTTCAATATCGTCCGACACCGATGTGGAATTCTGTATCGGCTGGTAGGCTGAGGCTACAGGTCTCTCTTTTAACCAGGTGCCAGACTCCCCACACCTGAAATGTGGGCCGTGCCAGTTTCTACACTGTTGGTTTTCCAGATACCGATATCGGAATCTTCAATATCGTCCGACACCGATGTGGAATTCTGTATCGGCTGGTAGGCTGAGGCTACAGGTCCCTCTTTTAACCAGATGCCAGACTCCGCACAGCTGAAATGTGGGCGTTGCCAGTTTGTGCACTGTTGGTTTTCCAGGTACCAATATCGGAATCTTCAATATCGTCCGACACTGATGTGGAATTCCATATCGGCTGGTAGGCTGTGGCTACAGGTCCCTCTTTTAACCAGATGCCAGACTCCCCATAGCTGAAATGTGGGCGTTGCCAGTTTGTGCACTGTTGGTTTTCCAGGTACCAATATCGGAATCTTCAATATCGTCCGACATTGATGTGGAATTCTGTATCGGCTGGTAGGCTGTGGCTACAGGTCCTTCGTTTAACCAGGTGCTAGACTCCCCACACCTGAAATGTTGGCGGTGCCATTTTCTACACTCTTGGTTTTCCAGATACCGATATCGGAATCTTCAATATCGTCTGACACCGATGTGGAATTCTGTATCGGCTGGTAGGCTGTGGCTACAGCTCCCTCGTTTAACCAGGTGCGAGACTCCCCACACCTGAAATGTGGGCGGTGTCATTTTATACACTATTGGTTTTCCAGATACCGATATTGGAATCTTCAATGTTGTCCGACACTGATGTGGAATTCTGTACCGGCTGGTAGGCTGTGGCTACAGGTCTCTCTTTTAACCAGGTGCTAGACTCCCCACAGCTGAAATGTGGGCCGTGCCATTTTCTACACTCTTGGTTTTCCAGATACCGATATCGGAATCTTCAATATCGCCCGACACCGATGTGGAATTCTGTATCGGCTGGTAGGCTGTGGCTACAGGTCCCTCGTTTAACCAGGTGCTAGACTGCCCACACCTGAAATGTAGGCAGTGCCATTTTCTACACTCTTGGTTTTCCAGATACCGATATCGGAATCTTCAATATCGTCCGACACCGATGTGGAATTCTGTATCGGCTGGTAGGCTGTGGCTACAGGTCCCTCTTTTACCCAGGTGCTAGACCCCCCACACCTGAAATGTAGGCGGTGCCATTTGGTGCACTATTGGTTTTCCAGATACCGATATCGGAATCTCCAATATCGTCCGACACTGATGTGGAATTTCATAAATGCTGAAGGTACTATGCGATCTGTACCATCTTGAACTGCTGGAACATTCCTCTAATCCTTCTTTCTGTCTGTATCGGCTGGTAGGCTGAGGCTACAGGTCCCTCTTTACCCAGGTGCTAGACTCCCCACAGCTGAAATGTAGGCGGTGCCATTTTGGGCACTGTTTGTTTACCGCCCGCTGCAACAAAAGGCTAATTCATCAACAGGGCACTAAGTGACCGGCTGCCAGAAAGGACCACTGTTCTCCCTCTGATATTCTATGGTTACAAGGATGGATCAGATCCAAGAACGCTGAATTTTCAATGTGCTGATTGACAGAGAATGTTTTGTATGTGGTTCTAAATAGAACCTATTGGAGAATGGTTCTATATAGCACCTTAAGGGTTCTCTAAAAAAGCTCTCCATAATTAAACCATAAAATGGTTCTGTTTAGAACTCAACATATCAAATACCCTCATCAAAAGAGCAGCTGCACCCAGAAGGAGGTGTGGGAGTGCGGTGGTGTTGGGAAGGAAGATAAAGGTGACCAGGATCAATAACTGATGATATATTTAGACTGATATGATCAATATTTATTGAGCTACACATACAGAAGTCTGTCTCTCAGTATGGTGGAGTCGGGCCGCCGTGTTTGCTAACCCAACACGCCAGACGTCTCGGTATGGAGCTGTAGAGGTTCCTAATGGAGTCCTGTGATAATCCATCCCATGCAGCTTGAATATCCTCACACAGTTCCTGCAGATGGTGCGGTAGGGTTGGAGGTGGAGGGACACCAGGCCTTCTGGACGTGTGACACCAACCCGTTCATCTCGGTGCTGACCACGGTGCCTCCACACACGGATTCGTTGGTCGTCTCCACCAAGACTAAAGCGGGACTCGTCACTGAAGATGACCCGCTGCCATTCTGAGTCACTCCATGACGACACCACTGCAGTCTTTGGTGACGGTGACGTGGTGTTAAGGGCAGTCGTGGTAACGGTCTGTGTGCATGTGGTCCTGCGTGGTGCAGCCGTCTGCCAATGGTGCTGCACTAACAGGATGACCCATGGAGGACACCACTGCTCACACGCCCATCCATTTCAATGAACCCTTTGGGTAGGAACGCCGACAAAGCTAGCACACCAGCTACTTCCAACTCACCTTGCTCCTTAATCTGCCGAATCTGGCGCACAGTCTCCTTAAGGATGGCGCACTTATCCGGCTTGACGTTGAAGCTGTCGATGTCGCTGAGGTTAGCTGAGATGAGCTCGGCTAACTCCTCAATGTACTTGCTCTCCTGCTCTCGCCGTCGCTTGTCACACCTGCAGGGGGTGCAAGAGAACATCGTGACCGGCAATCTCCCAGACACAACCACTGAAATTAGATCCATGTAATGCTTTGTATGAAGCTAGTGATGCCCTAGCATTCTCCTGAGGAGTTTTTGATACAATGCATAATTCATAGCTCCACCAAATGCTAGCCGTCCTGGTCCAAATCATGATACTACCACCACCATGTTTCTTAGTTGGGATGAGGTTCGTATTCTGGAATCCAATATTTCTCATTTTAGAGCTGTTAAATCTATTTTATCCCTGTCTGTCCACATAACATTGTCTAGTGGTCTTCTAGCAGTGGTGGTCTTGAGTGCTAACACCACCACCTGTTGGAGAAACACCAGGTTGCTGGAATAGAGTCCTGAAACCACGTCCAACATAATAAACCTTAAGCAGGTAGCAGTGTTCCTCCTGAACAGTAGTGGCTTGGTCTGTTTCATACACGCTAGTCCTGAAGAGTGTTTATCTGATGGTGGACTTCGAGGGTCTTTGTGATCTCCCAGAACGTTATATGCTTTACTCTAGGAGTCATATTTGTTGGATGACCACTCCAAGGAAGAGTAACCATTGTACTGAACGTCCTCCATTTGCTTGACAGTGGATCCGTGAAGTTCACAACCTTAAGAAACTGCCTTGGAACATCTTCCAGCCTACTGAGCACTGGCAAATGTGTGGTGAGGACCAGATCTTTGATGGTGAAGGTTGAGCCACACTGATTCATTTGACTAGAGAACATGTTTCCACAACTCCACCGGGTTCCTTACACCACTCCAGCCGACGCCTGGCATTGAGCACAGGGTCCTCAGGCTTGGGTCCAGCTGCTCAGCCATGGAACCCATTTTAAAAGGTGCTGGCAAACAGTTCTTGTGCTGACGTTGTGGCCAGAGAGCAACTCCGTGGTGAGTTTGCATGGACAACCGTTTCATGGCTCAGTTAGTGAAGCTCCTAGACACTGGTAATTGGACTTACAGTTGGCTTGAGGCAGTTCTAGATTGGTAGAAATGCCATTAACTGGCAAAGGGGGCATCCCCTCATATAAAAAGACGCTGAGCACTTCGGTATGACCCATTGTACTGCCAGTGTGTGTGTATGGAAATGCTTTTTTGTCGGAAACACCTGAACCTGAAAAGTAAATTGTGTGTCCACATACTTTTGGCCATATTAAGGAAACCCGGACACATACATGGACAGCTAAAATCTTTTGTGACTAAGCAGACGTGTGTTCCGGTCTTACCCCAGGCCCGGCGTGTCGCAGGTGGACAGTTTACGTTTGCGATCGGAACACAGTGGCTCCATGGAGTTCTCCCCCACTCCACTCATCTTGTATACATATCAGCACCTGGATGGAAACATACAGAGCGTATGAAGTTGGCTCACCCTCAAAAACTGCAATCATACCGGCATATACAAAACTACACATGCGCCCAGAAGGAGGTGTGGGAGTGCGGTGGTGTTGGGAAGGAAGATAAAGGTGACCAGGATCAATAACTGATGATACATTTAGACTGATATGATCAATATTTATTGAGCTACACATACAGAACGTCTGTCTCTCAGTATGGCGTCGGGCCGCCGTGTTTGCTAACCCAACACGCCAGACGTCTCGGTATGGAGCTGTAGAGGTTCCTAATGGTGTCCTGTGATACTCCATCCCATGCAGCTTGAACATCCTCACACAGTTCCTGCAGATGGTGCGGTAGGGGTGGAGGTGGAGGGACACCAGGTCTTCTGGACGCATGACGTGTGACAACAAACCGTTCATCTTGCTGACCACGGTGCCTCCACACACGGATTCGTTGGGCGTCTCCACCAAGACTAAAGCGGGACTCGTCACTGAAGATGACCCGCTGCCGTTCTGAGTCACTCCATGACAGTCTGGTACGACACCACTGCAGTCTTTGGTGACGGTGACGTGGTGTTAAGGACAGTCGTGGTAACGGTCTGTGTGCATGTAGTCCTGCGTGGTGCAGCCGTCTGACGATGGTGCTGCACTACCAGGATGACTCACTGCTCGCTGGATGTGGGTAATGGTGGCTGTTGGGTCAGTCAGGTACAGAGATAAGGCCCGTCCCTGCTTACGTCACACATTACGACCCACCGGTTTCATTCCTGTGGGTTGATTCCTTTTGGGTGCAGCAGTTCTGGTCACCCTGTGTTCCGTTCTCAGTGGTTACATTCCTGGGGGAATGTTGGGGGAACCGTCCTGCAGACACAATGCGTAACGTGGCTTCCTCCACCACACACGAGCAGACAGGAGGCTACTGTCCTTTCTACAGTCTCCTCAGACATGCTCAGCTTACAGTGGGAGCTATTCTCCCTCTTCTTTGTGTGCACCCCCCACATCCCCCCACAGCACCACCACCCCCCCGACAATATCCCCCCAGCACCACCACCACCCCGCCCCCCTCCCCCAACTCTACATGGCACGGTGTTCACCAGACATTCTGACACACGAGTCTATCATTCCACATTTTCCAGCTGATTAGAGAGCGCTGGGCGAGCGGGGAGGAGCGAGAGGTGCGATTGGTCAGTCAGTCTGGACCACAAGCGCGGCTGATGCAATGGAGAGGTAAACCCTGCTGGGGGAGAAACCGAGGGAGAGAGAGTGAGAGGGAAAAAAGAGATATGGAGGCTCTTCCTGTCTCTCACTCTCCTTCTCTCTGTGCCTATTTTCTCTCTCTCTCTCTCTCTCTCTCTGTCTGTCTGTCTGTTCTGCCTCACTATCTTCCTCCCCCCTTATTCACGAGTGTCTTTATCTTCTCCTCTCTTTCGCCCCATGTCACCTTCCCTCTCTCTTTTTGTTCTCTCCTCCTCTTTGTCCCCTTTTCTCACTTTTACTGTTATCCCGTTCTCTCTTTCTTCCTCCCTTCCTGTTTTTCTTTCCCCACGATCTTTTCCTTCTCCTAATTTCTCTTTCCGTTTTCACCCCCTCTCTTCCACCACTGGTCCCTCTCTCTCTCTCACTCTCCTCCCTTCCCCTCTCTTCAATTGTCTCTCTGACCCTATTGCTCCCTCTTTCTCCCTTTCATCTCTCTCTCTCTCATCCCCTCTCTCTCCCTCTCTTCTATTATCTCTCGCTATCGCTCTCTCACTTTCACCATGTTAGCTGGCTACTCTTTGTCTCCTGGCTGCCTGTAAATAAGTCGGACACAGTGATGCTGTTCTTAGCCTTTCACTGTGGCTGCACAATACAGATATACCATATGCCATATTCCACTGCCACTCGTCTGTAGCAGCGACTGTAACACAGAAACACTGTCACTAGTCTGTAACAATAACTGTAACAGTAATACTAACAGTGTCACAGGTCTGTAGCTGTGACTGTAACACTGACAACAGTCTGTAAGTGACTAACACAGAAACACTGTGACTAGTCTAACAATGACTGTAACAGTAATACTAACAGTGTCACTAGTCTGTAGCAGTGACGGTAACACAGACAATAGTCTGCAAAAATCACTGTAACACAGAAACACTGTCAGTAGTCTATCAATGACTGCAACAGTAATACTAACACTGTCGCTAGCCTGTAATGGTGACTGTTACACAGAAACACTGTCACTAGTCTAACAATGACTGCAAGTGTAATACTAACAGTGTCACTAGTCTGTAGCAATGGCTGTAACAGTAATAATAACAGTGTCACATGTCTGCAACAGTAATACTAACACTGTCACTAGCCTGTATCAGTTACTGTAACACAGAAACACTGTCACTAGTCTGTAACAATGGCTGTAACAGTAAGAATAACAGTGTCACTAGTCTGTAGCAGTGACTAACACTGACACTAGTCTGTAACAGTCACTGTAACACAGAAATACGCTCACTGGTCTAACAATGACGGTAACAGTGACACTAACAGTGTCGCTAGTCTGTAGCAGTGACTAACAGTGACACTAGTCTGTAACAGTAACACAGAAACACTGTCACTAGTTTGTAACAATGACTGTAACAGAAAACACAAATATTATCACTAGTCCATAAGAGTGACTGTAACACTGCCACTAGTCAGTAACTGTGACTGTAACAGTATTACCAACATTGTCACTAATCTATAACGGTGACTGTCACCAGTGAGTTACACTGATTGTAACACTGAGTGGGCTAGAATATGGTGTCACCTGCTAGACGGCTACTTTACCCTACTTAGAACAGTTAAATGTAAGCTGCCTGCATATATAATGGATTGTGGCATCTCTGTGTTTTGAAGGCAGCGATGAGCAGTGGGTATTGTTTGCCTCTCTAACTGACTGTTGAAGCGTCACGTTAGCGTTCCCTAAAGCAGCGAAGGCAGGTTTCGGCACACGCAGCCTTCACAAAGCGCGCAGACAAGCAGACAGCCAAATGCACCGGTGCAGAGCGAGAATCGAGACAATTTCTCTCAATTAGCCGAGCTTTTCATCAACGCACCTCGCACCCAGCCGCGTGCAGAGTGACATCCTTTGTCACATGTTGGGGATGAAATGCGCAACGTTTTCTTTTGCTTCTCGAAAAGCCGCAGAGACCCGATTCTCCCAATTAAAAGACGTGCCGTGCGCGGAGGTTTGGCGCTCAAACCCCTCAGCGTCAGGCTCCAGACGGCGCATCGGAAATGACACTGGCCCTAATTGAGGAGTGCAGCTCTGTGGATGAACAAACACAAGCGAGCAAAGAGCTACGAGACGAAACGGGAGCGACTCTTTTAGCGGAACGCTCAGTTTGGTGCCTTGAGGTGAGCGCTCCCCTGTGTTGCTCAAACTAGTCCCAGGCAATACAGCGCTAACAAATCGAGAATCAAACTTCCGATGTATTTAGGACAAATTATTGCTAAAATGATTATAGTAAGCCTTTTATCAGTTGCTACTTCAATCCACTGTGTTACAAAGTAGTCAGTCCAGTCAATCCAGTCTTTTCTCAGTGTTTTGGCTTCACATCTACATGAAAACCACGTTTACACAAGAACTGTAAGCTGTCGTATGCAGACCTTGGATACATAAATATTAAACCAGTCATTAAAAGTGACAGAATTGATAGATATAGTCCTCATGTTTGTTAATCTAGTCAGTGACTGTAACACTATAACTCTGTCAGTAGTGAGTAACAGTGACTGTAACAGTAACTCAGTCTCTAGTCAATTACTGTGACTGTAACAGTAACACTAACACTGTCTTTAGTCAGCAACAGTTACATAAACACAGTCCTTAGTCAGTAATGGTGTACTGCCAACACTGTCACCACTTAACAGTACCTATTCAACTATTCAGCAGCTATAACAGTAACACAGTCATTAGTCAGTAGCAGCAACTGTAAATATAAATGTAACACTAACACCGTCAGTCAGTGACTATAACAGTAACCATGTCAGTAACTGAGACCATAATGTCACAGTTAGTGATTGTAACAGCAACACTGTTACTAGTCAGTAACAGCAACTAACACTGACACTGCCTCTAGTTTGTAACAGCGACAGTGACACTGTCACTAGACATGCACCAGTAGTAACAGTAAGTAACAGTAACACTGTTTCAGCTCAGTAACAGTGACTGTATCAGTAACACAATAACATTATCAGTAGTCAGTAACAGTGAGTGTAACTGTAACACTATCAGTAGTCAGTAACAGTGACTGTAACAGTAACACAGTAACACTTTCAGTAGTCAGTAACAGTGACTGTAACACTATCAGTAGTCAGTAACAGTGACTGTAACAGTAACACAGTAACACTATCAGTAGTCAGTAACAGTGACTGTAACAGTAACACAGTAACACTATCAGTAGTCAGTAACAGCGACTGTAACACTATCAGTAGTCAGTAACAGTGACTGTAACACTATCAGTAGTCAGTAACAGTGACTGTAACAGTAACACAGTAACACTATCAGTAGTCAGTAACAGTGACTGTAACACTATCAGTAGTCAGTAACAGTAACACAGTAACACTATCAGTAGTCAGTAACAGTGACTGTAACAGTACCGCAGAAACACTATCAGCAGTCAGTAACAGTGACTGTAACAGTACCGCAGAAACACTATCAGTAGTCAGTAACAGTGACTGTAACAGTACCGCAGAAACACTATCAGTAGTCAGTAACAGTGACTGTAACAGTAACACTATCAGTAGTCAGTAACAGTGACTGTAACAGTAACACTGTAACACTATCCCTGATGGTCTTCATATCATGTTCTTTTCACTCAGATGAACGTTGGGGTTAAAGATTCAGTCGTGTTTTAATGTAGGAATTACAATTAACCTCAATAATCCCTAATAAGGTATGCACTTTTTACCCAATAAAACTTGTTGGGATGTTTCAAATGATTCATGTCGCGTATTTTATATAGGTACAATAAAAATATAAAAAAGATAAAACACTGGAAGAGGAGAATTTAGCTCGAGCTCTTGGCCTTCACATTAAGCTGAGGAGTCTTTCTGGTCTACAGTTCTTCCTCCATCTCCTCCTCTTCCTCATTCCAGCCTGGACAGCATGGTCCTGTGAGCAAGGTCGCTGGGAGGTGACGGTTTTCAGAATTCACAGACGGTGGAGAATCCTCTTCAGCCCTCCTTCACATAAAGAAAAGAGGAGGTCTCTAATTGCACGGTGGAGGAGACTGTGTAGGAGAATGGCTTATTATTTGCTGGCTGAATGCCTCAGGGAAATGGGTCACCACTCCAGTCTGGTCAGTACGAGCAGTTTATGTTTTCCCTCTGCGGGCGAGCGGGCGAGTACCGTGCTAACCAGGCCTGATGGAGCTAATAGGCGTAGAGCAGGCGGCTGTATAGCTAACAGTACAGTTGGAGATCCATCACACTAACAAGGAGCATGACCAGTATACCAGTTGTCGACAGGGTACAGTTGGCATAAAGTAGAGGTCTCCAGGGTAAACACTCCTCCAGTGTGTCAGTGGTCCTCCTTACGAGACCTCGGGCACGTGGATGTAACAGTACGGGAAAGTAATAAGAGTGGTCCCTTCAGATGTTTTTTTTACTGAAGTATGGAGACGTACCAGTACTAAAGTATTTACCTTCAGACTTGTACTTAAGTATCAGGGAGAGTAACAGTACTAAAGTATGTACCTTCAGATGTACTGAAGTATGGAGAGTACCAGCATACTGATAAAGTATGTAACGCTTCGATGTAATGAAGTAATGGAGAGTAACAGTACTAAAGTATTTACCTTCATCAGATGTACTGAAGTATGGAGAGTAACAGTGTACTAAAGAATATATCACCTTGCCGAGCTGTCAGCACAGATGTAATGGCACATTTTGGGGTTTTGATTGGAGTGGCTAGGTGTTGTGACCGTAACAACAGTACTAAAGTATGTACCTTTAGATGTACTGAAGTATGGAGAGTAACAGTACTAAAGTATGTACCTTCAGATGTACTGAAGTATGGAGAGTAACAGTACTAAAGTATGTACCTTCAGATGTACTGAAGTATGGAGAGTACCAGTACTAAAGTATTTACCTTCAGATGTACTTAAGTATGGTGAGTAACAGTACTAAAGTATGTACCTTCAGATGTTAACCTGAAGTATGGGAGGTACCAGTACTAAAGTATGTACCTTCAGATGTACTGAAGTATGGAGAGTACCAGTACTAAAGTATTTACCTTCAGATGTACTGAAGTATGGAGAGTAACAGTACTAAAGTATGTACCTTCAGATGTACTGAAGTATGGAGAGTACCAGTACTAAAGTATTTACCTTCAGATGTACTTAAGTATGGAGAGTAACAGTACTAAAGTATGTACCTTCAGATGTACTGAAGTATGGAGAGTACCAGTACTAAAGTATGTACCTTCAGATGTACTGAAGTATGGAGAGTAACAGTACTAAAGTATTTACCTTCAGATGTACTGAAGTATGGAGAGTAACAGTACTAAAGTATGTACCTTTAGATGTACTGAAGTATGGAGAGTAACAGTACTAAAGTATGTACCTTCAGATGTACTGAAGTATGGAGAGTAACAGTACTAAAGTATGTACCTTCAGATGTACTGAAGTATGGAGAGTACCAGTACTAAAGTATTTACCTTCAGATGTACTTAAGTATGGAGAGTAACAGTACTAAAGTATGTACCTTCAGATGTACTGAAGTATGGAGAGTACCAGTACTAAAGTATGTACCTTCAGATGTACTGAAGTATGGAGAGTACCAGTACTAAAGTATTTACCTTCAGATGTACTGAAGTATGGAGAGTAACAGTACTAAAGTATGTACCTTTAGATGTACTGAAGTATGGAGAGTAACAGTACTAAAGTATGTACCTTCAGATGTACTGAAGTATGGAGAGTAACAGTACTAAAGTATGTACCTTCAGATGTACTGAAGTATGGAGAGTACCAGTACTAAAGTATGTACCTTCAGATGTACTGAAGTATGGAGAGTAACAGTACTAAAGTATGTACCTTCAGATGTACTGAAGTATGGAGAGTACCAGTACTAAAGTATGTACCTTCAGATGTACTGAAGTATGGAGAGTAACAGGAGCATGGTTTATTACGGCTCTAATGTCCTATTATCATTTCTGGAACAGGACTCTTCATCAAGACTCCTGGTCCACTAATCTCTTAATAGAAGGTCATTAATTATCATATCATGATCATAAGCACAAAACACTGAAGATGAACAGTCTATCCCTCCCATCACTCCATCACTCCATCTTTTCACTGCAGACGTATACAGTAATACTCTTGTTTGCCTACACTGGCCTGGCTTTAACCTTCATCTCAAATTAGCCTTCACCCTGTTTAGGACACAGAGAGTGTGTGAGAGAGTGTGAGTGAGAGAGTGTGAGAGAGTGTGTGTGAGAGTGTGAGCGGGAGTGAGAGAGTGTGTGTGAGCGGGAGTGAGAGAGTGTGAGCGAGAGATTGAGAGAGAGTGTGTGTGTGAGAGTGTAAGCGAGAGTGAGAGAGAGTGTGTGAGAGTGTGAGAGTGTGTGAGTGTGTGTGAGCCGGAGTGAGAGAGTGTGTGAGAGAGTGCAAGAGTGTGTGAGTGTGAGAGAGAGAGAGAGAGAGAGTGTGTGAGTGTGAGAGAGTGTGTGTGAGAGTGTGTGAGTGTGGGTGAGCCGGAGTAAGAGAGTGTGTGAGAGAGTGCAAGAGTGTGTGAGTGTGAGTGAGAGTGAGAGAGAGTGTGAGTGTGTGAGAGTGTATGAGTGTGAGCAAGAGCGTGTGTGAGAGTATAAGCGAGAGTGAGAGAGAGTGTGTGAGAGTGTTTATGAGCCGGAGTGAGAGAGTGTGTGAGAGAGTGCAAGAGTGTGTGAGTGTGAGCGAGTGTGTGTAATGTGCGTGAAAGTGAGTCATGAGGTTGTTGACAAAGTGTGTGAGTGAGTGTAGAGGAGAGAGGCGATGACTAGAGAGAGAGTGAGAGCAAGACTCGACCGTCTACGTGTATATTGTTGAGAGTGAGAAGAAACGATGCCGTAGTGAGATAGAGCAGAGAGAGAGATAGAGTGCAGGGGGGAGAGAGAGAGAGAGAGAGAGAGAGAGAGAGAGAGAGACTGAGAGCTACCCAAACCATGCACCTCACCCTCTACACTAGTTGATACTCTTTCACTGAACGGTTCTACTTACAGCACATGCTTGGTGAACTGCTTATTCAGATTCATGG
>JAMWET010001872.1:160000-170000 GCA_024036415.1 Prochilodus magdalenae
GGGCAGATTCCCAAACTCCTCCCAAAATCCCCATCCATGCTGACCCTCCATGTGTCGTTTATTCATTCCTTTATTCTTCCTACAGACTCCCATTCATTCATCCCATTCCTACCCCCAAAAACTCTAAGCCACAGTCATACTGACCACCATTCGACTATGTGTCATTTATCAATCCCTTGTTCCTCCCATAGACTCATTCATCCCATTTCATCCCCAAACGCCAATCCAGATCGTTTCACCTTCGACTCACTTCCCTATTCCCAGTATCCGCAAGCTTGACTGGGGTGCCCAGACTTTTGCAAGCCACTATATGGGCTATATGTATTAGATCCTGTTATACAATATAGGGTGCGGGTACCGTATGAAAACAAACCCCGCTGTGCATGTACATCTCTGAGTTTCAGGCTGTTCTGTGAAACTCAAGGGCAGAATTTGTTTTCAGCATGAGTATCACTGACAAAGAACAAAAAAATAAAGAGAGAGAGAGAGAGAGAGAGAGAGAAAGAGAGCTGTGTGTTTGAGTTGGAGAAGATCAGTAGCACTTAATCCACACGCGACCGGGGCACGCAGCCCACTCAAGAGAAACCGAAAGACAAAAACAAATACGAAGCCCACTCTGAGTCAAAGAGAGAGAGAGAGAGAGAGAGAGAGAGAGAGAGAGAGAGAGAGAGAGAGAGAGAGAGAGAGACAGAGAGAGAGCGAGAGAGAGAGAGAGAGAGAGAGAGAGAGAGAGAAAACAAGAGAGAGAAAAAAAATAAAGAGGAAAAAAAAGAGAGAGAGAGACACACAGGGGAAAACACACCCACGGTAAAATGAGTCACGCTACAAAAATGCCACACTGCAACAAACAAGGTAAATTAGGACCTACATCTGTTCAGAAATGACTACAACAACCACCATCCTGAATTCACCGCCCTTTTACATACACCATCAACAAGCGGAAAGAACCAGCCACAGCTACATACACACCGTACTGGGCAGAGTTCTCAGACACCAGGACACCTGGCTGATTCATGGATTAGCCAAACCTGCATTTGGACGGTTACTACAAGGTAGAGGTGGGAGGGTGTTGGTAGGTACGCAGCATTGGTAGGGACACACCAATCGCTGTCTCTGACTGACCCAATAGCCACGACAGGGGAGATTCAGTGAGCAGTGGTGTCCTCCATGAGTCATCCTGTTAGGACTGCACCACGCAGGACTACATGCACACAGACCGTTACCACGACTGTCCTTAACACCACGTCACCGTCACCAAACACTGCAGTGGTGTCGTACCAGACTGTCATGGAGTGACTCAGAATGGCAGCGGGTCATCTTCAGTGACGAGTCCCGCTTTAGTCTTGGTGGAGATGCCCAACGAATCCGTGTGTGGAGGCACCGTGGTCAGCACCGAGATGAACGGTTTGCTGTCACACGTCCAGAAGACCTGGTGTCACTCCACCTCCACCCCTACCGCACCATCTGCAGGAACTGTGTGAGGATATTGAAGCTGCATGGGATGGATTATCACAGGACACCATTAGGAACCTCTACAGCTCCATACCGAGACGTCTGGCGTGTTGGGTTAGCAAACACGGCGGCCCAACGCCATACTGAGAGACAGAGTTCTGTATGTGTAGCTCAATAAATATTGATCATATCAGTCTAAATTTATTATTCATTAGCCCTGGTCACCTTTATCTACCTTCCCAACACCAATGCAACCCCACACCTGTGAATATACCTGTATATAACTGTCCCTCTAATGATTACTCTGGTAGCATAAATACTGAAGAGGGTGGGGTGGGTGTCAGTCACATGGTGGTTCATGGTGCGGAGTGGGCCTGCACTTTCCAATCCTGCAGTGTAGAAAACCTGGCATCATCCTGAATGTGGCACCACACAGAGCTCCACCACCCCACCCCCACCTCACGTCCACCACATCCCTCCATCCCTCCAGACGAGGAGGAAGATTAATGCTTTGCTTCGCTCTCGGTGGCAGGCTGAACAGGAGAGAATAATTTGTTTTCTGCTCCTGTCTCTCTCGCAGCTACCTCCCCCTCGCTTGCTCTCGCTCTGCCGGGGGAAGAGAGGTGGGGGTCCGAGCACCTTTTTCTGTCCCTCTGACCTCATCTTTTCTGTTTCCTTTTGCATCTTCTGCCTCTGCCACAAAAAAACAAAAAAACAAAACACCTACAACAGGAAATTTATACCACAGGGCGCATTGCAAAAAACGCCCATCGTGCTCCATCAACAGCAGCACTAGGGACTGGAGCAGGTGGTCTAGAATCTCGGTGTATCTGAGGAACAGGAGGACAATACGAGGACCACTCCATCATAGTGACGTGATACGTCCTAATGCAAAAGGGAGGTTGTGATTTACAGAGGCAGCATACAATCAGACAGAACACACACATGTACAATACAAGACTTTTACTATTAATAATGATCAAAATCTGCTTGTGAAGCTGTGAGGTAGTGACCTTCATGTTCAGGTTCTAGCCTCTACTCTACGGGCTAAGGTTCTCGTTGTTGGAATCGGTTGGATAACTTTATTGTTTGCTAGCTAGCTAACCTAGCTAACGTTAGCACCTACTAACAAACGCTAAACTCGCTCTTTGTTAGGACCCTTGACTAGTCTATGGGTATTAAAAGGTGTTTCTTGCTATGAACACACATCTGCCCGTTCTGGTCATCAGGCCTGTCAGTGAGATGAGCCGACAAAGACAGCTAACTAGCTAGCTAAGGCAAGGTCTTCATGTTTGGGCTGTCAGGCCTGTCAGTGCGATGAGAGGACGAAGATACCTAGCTAGCTAGCTTAGGCAAAGATCTTCATGTTCTGGTCGTCAGGCCTGTCAGTGACATGAGCCGACAAAGACAGCTAGCTAGCTAGCTAAGGCAAAGATCTTCATGTTCTGGTTGTCAGGCCTGTCAGTGCGATGAGAGAACGAAGATAGCTAGCTAGCTATGGCAAAGATCTTCATGTTCTGGTGGTCAGGCCTGTCAGTGCGATGAGAGGACGAAGATAGCTAGCTAGCTTAGGCAAAGATCTTCATGTTCTGGTGGTCAGGCCTGTCAGTGCGATGAGAGGACAAAGATAGCTAGCTAGCTAAGGCAAAGATCTTCATGTTCTGGTGGTCAGGCCTGTCAGTGCGATGAGAGGACAAAGATAGCTAGCTAGCTAAGGCAAAGATCTTCATGTTCTGGTGGTCAGGCCTGTCAGTGCGATGAGAGGACAAAGATAGCTAGCTAGCTAAGGCAAAGATCTTCATGTTCTGGTGGTCACGCCTGTCTGTGCGATGAGAGAACGAAGATAGCTAGCTAGCTATGGCAAAGATCTTCATGTTCTGGTGGTCAGGCCTGTCTGTGCGATGAGAGAACGAAGATAGCTAGCTAGCTATGGCAAAGATCTTCATGTTCTGGTGGTCAGGCCTGTCAGTGCGATGAGAGGACGAATATAGCTAGCTAGCTAAGGCAAAGATCTTCATGTTCTGGTGGTCAGGCCTGTCAGTGCGATGAGTGGACGAAGATAGCTAGCTAGCTAAGGCAAAGATCTTCATGTTCTGGTGGTCAGGCCTGTCATTGCGATGAGTGGACGAAGATAGCTAGCTAGCTAAGGCAAAGATCTTCATGTTCTGGTTGTCAGGCCTGTCAGTGCGACGAGAGGACGAAGATAGCTAGCTAGCTAAGGCAAAGATCTTCATGTTCTGGTTGTCAGGGGTGTCAGTGAGATGAGCCGACGAAGACAGCTAGCAAGCTAGCTAGCTAGCTAACTAAGGCAAAGATCTTCATATACCGGTTGTCAGGGGTGTCAGTGAGATGAGCTAAAGAAGAGAGCTAGCTAGATAAGGCAAAGGTCTTCATGTTTGGGCTGTCAGGCCTGTCAGTGCGATGAGAGAACGAAGATAGCTAGCTAGCTATGGCAAAGATCTTCATGTTCTGGTTGTCAGGCCTGTCAGTGCGATGAGAGGACGAAGATAGCTAGCTAGCTAAGGCAAAGATCTTCATGTTCTGGTGGTCAGGCCTGTCAGTGCGATGAGAGGACAAAGATAGCTAGCTAGCTAAGGCAAAGATCTTCATGTTCTGGTTGTCATGCCTGTCAGTGCGATGAGAGGACGAAGATAGCTAGTTAGCTATGGCAAAGATCTTCATGTTCTGGTGGTCAGGCCTGTCAGTGCGATGAGAGGACGAAGATAGCTAGTTAGCTATGGCAAAGATCTTCATGTTCTGGTTGTCAGGCCTGTCAGTGCGATGAGAGAACGAAGATAGCTAGTTAGCTATGGCAAAGATCTTCATGTTCTGGTGGTCAGGCCTGTCAGTGCGATGAGAGGACGAAGATAGCTAGCTAGCTAAGGCAAAGATCTTCATGTTCTGGTTGTCATGCCTGTCAGTGCGATGAGAGGACGAAGATACCTAGCTAGCTAGCTTAGGCAAAGGTCTTCATGTTCTGGTGGTCAGGCCTGTCAGTGCGATGAGAGGACGAAGATAGCTAGCTAGCTAAGGCAAAGATCTTCATGTTCTGGTTGTCAGGCCTGTCAGTGCGATGAGAGGACAAAGATAGCTAGCTAGCTAAGGCAAAGATCTTCATGTTCTGGTTGTCAGGCCTGTCAGTGCGATGAGAGGACAAAGATAGCTAGCTAGCTAAGGCAAAGATCTTCATGTTCTGGGGGTCAGGCCTGTCAGTGCGATGAGAGGACGAAGATAGCTAGCTAGCTAAGGCAAAGATCTTCATGTTCTGGTGGTCAGGCCTGTCAGTGAGATCAGTCGACGAAGATAGCTAGCTAGCTAAGGCAAAGAGCTTCATGTTCCTGTTGTCAGGCCTGTCAGTGAGATGAGCCGACGAAGACAGCTAGCTAGCTAAGGCAAAGGTTTTCCTGTTTGGGCTGTCAGGCCTGTCAGTGAGATGAGCCGACAAAGATAGCTAGCTAGCTAGCTAAGGCAAAGATCTTCATGTTCTTGTTGTCAGGCCTGTTAGTGCGATGAGCGGACAAAGACAGCTAGCAAGCTAGCTAGCTAGCTAGCTAAGGCAAAGATCTTCATGTTCCGGTTGTCAGGGGTGTCAGTGAGATAAGCCGACGAAGACAGCTAGCTAGCTAAGGCAAAGATCTTCATGTTCCGGTTGTCAGGGATGTCAGTGAGATGAACCAATGAAGATAGCTAGCTAGATATCTAGCTAAGGCAAAGATCTTCATGTTCCGGTTGTCAGGCCTGTCAGTGAGATGAGCCAACGAAGATAGCTAGCTAGCTAGCAAAAGATATTCATGTTCCTGTTGTCAGGCCTGTCAGTGGGATGAGTTAAAGAAGATAGCTAGCTAGCTAGCTAAGGCAAAGATAGCTAGATAAGGAAAAGCTAAGGATAGCTATCTTCTCTTCAGCTGGGGAGGACCTAGAATCATCTAACAACCAGAACATGAAGACGTCGGTTCATTGGAAGAAACACTTTTTGGCGTTTGCCAGTAGATGCGAATGTTATTTAGGGCAATATTATCTACCATTCCCTCTGGTTTGGTAGCGGGTGTGTGTTATCTGGACAGATGACCGTTATTATATGAACTAGATGTGATAACATACGTGCCCTTCAAATTGACGGTTCTTCAAGGGTTCTTTAGAAAAGACAAAAGGTTCTCTATATACAACCATAAACACTCAGAGAACCATTTGCATGCATAAATGCAAACCGTGCATGGTGAAATGGTTCTTTGGGGGGTGTTCCAAGGTGTTTGCTTTTCCAGGAGGATCACCAGCTCATTTGGTTGATTTGCCATTAACCCATGCCTACCCACAGCCTGTTACCTTACAGGAAACTGCAATTGATCCGAACGGTAATTGTAGATATGTGAAACTGGTCATAGCCCAGTATGGTCACTTGTGTTGTGATGCTACTCCTAGCACAAAAAGATGGGTATTTTCTCCACCACCCCCAACACCGCCCCTCCCTCCGCCCTCCCCCAACCCCGGACCACCGTTGTGCATGTCCGTTGCCATGCTGACAGGCACATTAGAAGAGGAGAAGCCCACCTTGTGTCAGGGAGGAGGAGAAAAGGGGCTCCGATTCCTCCACAGCAGGATGTCAGACACACGAGCCGTGTTCTAAAATAAAGAGAGAGAGAGAGAGAGAGAGAGAGAGAGAGAGAGAGAGAGAGAGAGAGAGAGAGAGAGAGAGAGAGAGAGAGAGATAATAAGCGCTTCTGTTTGACACTGAATGTTCATTATTATCATATTACAGCTGAACAGCCAATGGTATTAATCAACATCTTAATGACAGCACAGGAAACAGAATTAACATCTTAATGATGGATAGAAACGCAGGAGGAGAGCAGCTTTTGTTCGGCTTATTAACAAAGCGCTGTTGATTCAGTCAGATTACATGTCCACACAGGAAACACGCAGCTCGAAGCCTTTAGACAGCCAAGAATCAGAAGAGCTGGAGCAGCGCGAATAAACGCTCTTACCATCAGCCAAGTATGTGTAGATTAAACACTAGCCAAGAAAATCATTACCATGCCAATCAGAACAGAGCTCATTTACATACATCAGTCTTAAAGTCACAGTAACAGAAACAGCCACAGTGGGAGTGCGGTGGTGTTGGGAAGGAAGATAAAGGTGACCAGGATCAATAACTGATGATAAATTTAGACTGATATGATCAATATTTATTGAGCTACACATACAGAAGTCTGTCTCTCAGTATGGCATCAGGCCGCCGTGTTCGCTAACCCAACATGCCAGACGTCTCGATATGGAGCTGTAGAGGTTCCTAATGGTGTCCTGTGATAATCCATCCCATGCAGCTTGAACATCCTCACACAGTTCCTGCAGATGGTGCGGTAGGGGTGGAGGTGGAGGGACACCAGGTCTTCTGGACGTGTGACAACAAACCGTCCATCTCGGTGCTGACCACGGTGCCTCCACACACGGATTCGTTGGGCATCTCCACCAAGACTAAAGCGAGACTCGTCACTGAAGATGACCCGCTGCCATTCTGAGTCACTCCATGACAGTCTGGTACGACACCACTGCAGTCTTTGGTGACGGTGACGTGGTGTTAAGGACAGTCGTGGTAACGGTCTGTGTGCATGTAGTCCTGCGTGGTGCAGCCGTCTGCCAGTGGTGCTGCACTAACAGGATGACTCATGGAGGCACCACCACTGCTCGCTGGATACGTTTACAGTGCTGCGTTCGCTAGTCATGCTAGTGTTTTTGGCTAGTCTTATGATTTTATATCTTTATTGCGTTTAAAGGTGTTTTTGCTAGTTTGAGGTCAGCTAAAAACTGTTACTACGGAGACAAAGTATGTAAACTCGCATGTTTTAATTTATATATTATGATTGTAAAAGTGTACAGCTGTTTAAAAGAGTGCTTGTTAATCGTGTACTAGCTAGCGTCACTGAGTTCTGCTGGATCATTTTCCAAATTGTCACTACCAAAACTTTTTTCAACGTCAAAATTTCAACGTTTAATAGAAATATGATTATTATATGTGCATAAAGCTGTTCAAAGTTGATTGCTAGCCATGTACTAGCTAGCATTTGCATAAGCCAAATTATGAAAAACATTTTTCTGCATTCTCTTTCCCGATTTCAGTCCAACGTCCAAGTCAATTAAACGTCCCCCAATACGTATTCAACCCGGACAATCTTTCAATTTTTTCCTAAAGCTACGTACCAACGATAAGCGATTTCACTGATGTAGGAATGGCACCAGTGATGTCATCAGTAATCAAAGGGTTAAACGTGACTACCAGTATCACTTTCCCCCAATCAGAGTGTGTCTGCTCACACAAACTCACTGCCCACTGAATGACCTCGAGCCCCTCGCGCTCCCCTCCCGAAGGCCTCTCGGTGAACCGTCCCCGCAGCCTTACCGCTGAACTGTGCTCCGTGTTAGTGCAGGGAGCGGAGGGAGGGCTCCCGCAGCCCCACACTTTTCATTACCCTCCGGGCCCAAAGAGGAATGCGGCGATGGCCAGGAGCCACGGCAGGAAGCGCAGCCCCGGCACTGTAGCTTATACACCTCATTAAAACCAGGAGGCCAGAAGTTTCCAAACTAACTCTTTACACAGTCAGAGGAACATAATCATAACTTCTCCGCCGGCCTGCAACGTTTCAAACGTCTCCCCGAGCCGTACATCACCCCCGAAGCCTACGGGATTTAGCCAAACTCAGCAAACAGAGCCGACGTGAGCTTCCTAAATCAAGTGATTTGTAATTCAAGTGGGTCAAAATGCACTTTAATAAACACGGTTAAGTATACGCAGCCCACCGCCTGTAGAAGCCTTCACCGTTACTGTTCAATTAGGCAAGATAAATAACACCTGCCAAAGTTCAGCTACCATAAAGCAGCTCTGTGCTAATGCTAAGGGGAATATATCCACCTCCATAAACCCTCCTCGAGTGCGGCAAAGCCATATATATACACTCATCCTCAAACAGATAGCTGCACAAATTAGCTGCCACCAGAAGAAATCAACCGACAGGATGACCCAACAGCCCTCCAGTCCTCCACGAGTCATCCTGTTAGTGCAGCACCATCGGCAGACGGCTGCACCACGCAGGACTACAGAGACCGTTACCACGACCGTCCTTAACACCACGTCACCGTCACCAAACACTGCAGTGGTGTCGTACCAGACTGTCATGGAGCGACTCAGACTAGCACCGGGTCATCTTCAGTGACGAGTCCCGCTTTAGTCTTGGTGGAGACGCCCAACGAATCCGTGTGTGGAGGCACCGTGGTCAGCACCAAGATGAACGGTTTGGTGTCACACGTCCAAAAGGCCTGGTGTCCCTCCACCTCCACCCCTACCGCACCATCTGCAGGAACTGTGTGAGGGTGTTCAAGCTGCATGGGATGGATTATCACAGGACACCATTAGGAACCTCTACAGCTCCATACCGAGACGTCTGGCGTGTTGGGTTAGCGAACACGGCGGCCCGACTCCACCATACTGAGAGACACACTTCTGTATGTGTAGCTCAATAAATATTGATCATATCAGCCTAAATTCATCATCAGTTATTGATCCTGGGAACCTTTATCTTCCTTCCCAACATCACTTCACTCCCACACCTCCTTCTGGGTGCAGATATTATGAGTGTATGTGTGTGTATATGTATTAGAAGTAGACACTCATGTTTGCTATATGTGAGTTTGGGTTATGTTTGCTGAACTGAGCCCATAAAAATAACTAAACTTCCTTTTAAGCCGCCCAGCTGAAGTTTAGAAGGCGAAGTCTACAAGATAAGACAAACAAAAACAATATCAGGAACTGCAGAGCCGTCCATTTCCTCATTTCCTGCCGAGCTTCTACAGCGCTGACACTTCGGTGCACAGACACCGAGCCAGAAACCACCACGCTCACGCAACTCAGACCACCGAAGCCTCTTCTCTAAAACAGCTCTGAACAATTACAAAGGCGGAGCGCTGACACACATGAAGCAGCCTCTCGCTGTGTGATCTGAAGCCGGGCGGTGAAGGTTGTGTCCTGGACTTGAACCAGAACGGAGAGCCAGGAAACAGAGATAAACACAGCCAAGGGAAATGTGGGCTCTGTCAGGCGCAGGACTGAATTCTTTAGCGTGCTGAAAAAGGCATGTACGACTTTAAGCCCAAATCCCAGGGTTGCTACCTACAGTACCTAGTTTGGTACTGGAGCAGTGAAGATGAATGAGCTGGGATGTTTGACACCTGGTTCGTGACCTGCAAGCCTTCATACGACCCCTGCAGGCTTGGTGTCCCAGGTTCACTATATCAGTTCGGTACTGGAGCTACAAGGTTTTATGGTACACTTGTGATACCTGCAGGCTTGGTGTCCCCAGTTTCCTACCCAGGTTCGAAACCAGAGCTATGAGAATAAGGTAGCTAATGAGAAGTGATGTTTGCCACCTGGTTAGCTGCATGCAACCTGCAGGCCTTCATGGGATACCTGAAGACTTGTCCCTTGTTTGGGACATCAGTTCGGTACTGGAGATACGAGGTTTCATGGTACACTTGAGACAACTGCAGGCTTGGTGTCCTA
>JAMWET010001872.1:175000-180000 GCA_024036415.1 Prochilodus magdalenae
GCTGAAGGACTAGAGGAGGCCCAACACTGCACTGTGCAGCAGCAGATGAGCTATCGTCTCTGACTGTCCATCTACAAGGTGGAGCAGCAAGGTAGGAGTGTCTAATAGAGTGGACAGTGAGTGGACACAGTGTCTCAACACTCCAGCAGCACTGCTGTGTCTGATCCACTCACACCAGCACCACACACACTAACACACCACCACCACGTCAGTGTCACTGCAGTGCTGAGAATGATCCACCACCCACATCATACCTGTGGTGGTCCTACGGAGGTCCCCAACACCTTATCACTTGAACCCAGTGACACAATTTGGGCTTCAAGATGGCTAACGCTCCGTCTCGCCAAATCACTCCTTCAACAGTTTTCATGACATCACTATCACAGCCAGCCAAGTGGTCATCCGCATGGCTACATAAAGCGTTGAGGTTCCCTCCATTCGCTGAAATGGTGGTCTGGGTGAAATGACTTCACTCCGCGCCCCACCCTTATGGAGTAACGAGTTACAGAACGAAGTAAACGGCAAGAATAATATAAATATAGAGAGGAAAAAGCCACAACAGATTCCTCACCGATAAGCTTCGGAGTAAGAGGGGCCTGATAGAGGCACGCCTGCATGCAGAGCGAGCAGCAGAGGATGTAGAGAGTGCAGCTGGGGTTATTTTTGGAGCAGCAGTGTGGGGTACTACAGGCAGTCAGGCGGAGTGAGTGACGCCGTGAGTCTGCGTGCGCCCGCTCTGTGGCAGCCTGAGCTTCAGCAAAGAGTAACGGAGACAAAGACCGGGACGCTGCTGGGAGTAAGAGGTGTGTGGAAAGGTGACGGCGTGCCAGATCTTCCCCCTCAAAGAGCAGGAAGGTCACCGGGAGGCCGCTAGCTCTGGATGTGCATTGCACTGTATCTGAACCCGGCTTACCATGTGCATTCTGTCTAGGGGGGTCGTTTGTAGAGCTGTAAAGGTGAAGTCCGTTTAACAGATGGAGGTATTTAACCCGATTACACAGAGCAAGGCTCCCTGCTCACCGGGCAGTCCATATCCCCACCCTCGTGTGGTCATGAGATCATAGATACACCCTGCAGACATGAGCTTTTTCGTAGGGTGGCCGTCTACGTGATAGGTTGAGGAGCTCAGGCGTCCTGGAGGAGCTCAAAGTAGAGCTGCCACTCCTCCACATTGAAAGGAACCAGTTAAGGGGGTTCGGGCACCACCTCCACCATGTCAGTGTCACTGCAGTGGTGAGAATGATCCACCACCCACATAGTACCTGCTCTGTAGTGGTCTTGTGGGGGTACACTTGTGATGTCACATGAGCTGGTTCTCTTATCAGCTGGTACAGGTGGTGGGCAACTGGAGGTGGATGCACGGAGGTCCTACATAGAGGTGGAACAGGAAATACCGCTTGCCAAGGTGAGCATTGCTGCTTAATCTTGGTGGCCTACACTGAGTAAAGTAGCGGGTGTTCAAGACTCGAGCCGGGAGACAGATCCACCTTTCAAGAGGGGCTCTTTGTAGGGGGAGGGGGTGGCGTGTTAGCAATGCTGTGCCAAGCGTGCCACCTCCCTTCCGTTGAGAGAAAACAAGTGGAACGGCACTTCGAGGAACTTATAAATATACAGCGATGAAGAAGGGAAGCCAGCAAAAAGAAAAGACGGTGAAGGAAACGGTGCAGAGAGGCCCATGGAGCAGTGGAGTCCAGCTGGAGCTACAACGGCAAGACACTGGCACGTGCTGCCTGCTGCTCACCATTTGAACCTTCATAATAGAAATATGGGTGTAAGGGGTTGGTCCAGGCTGCTGGCCACCATCAGGAGGTCTGGGCAGTGCAGCAGAGAAGCTGGTGGGTCTAGGTCACAACGCCCCAGAATCCCCAGCGGTGACCAGCCCTAACCAGGAGCACTTGTGGAGCACAACATAAATACCGAGCTCAACCCTCAGCTCACCGTCGCACCTTCCCGGGGGGTGAACAGTAAGGTAAAAGAGAAAAGAAAAGCTAAAGGCAAAAGATAAGAAAAAGGAAAGAAAAGAAAAGAAAAGAAAAGAAAAGAAAAGAAAAAGAAAAGAAAAGAAAAAGCAAAAGATTTTTAAAAAAATCCAAAGAAAAAGAAAAGAAAAGAAAAAAAGCAAAAGAAAAAGCTAAAGAAAAGAAGAAAAGAAAAGAAAAAGCTAAAGTATAAGCAAAAGATTTAAAAAATCGAAAGAAAAAGAAAACAAAACAAAAACAGAAGAAAAAACAAAAGAAAAGTCAAAGCAAAAGGAAAGAAATAAAAACGCCATGGCCAAATGAAAGCCAAAGGCAAAATATAAGAAAAAGAAAAGAAAAGAAAAAGAAAAGAAAAAGAAAAGCCATAGCCAAATGAAAGACAAAAGAAAAAGCAAACAACAAAAGAAAAGCCAAAGAAAAGAAAAGAAACGAAACTAAAAGAAAAAGTATAAGCAAAAAATTAAAAAAATCAAAGTAAAAAAAAAGTTTAAAAAAACAGAAGAAAAAACTAAATAAAAGCCAAAGGCAAAATAAAATAAAATAAAAGAAAAGAAAAGAAAAGATTTTGTTTCGTTTTGTTTTGCATCCCATTGAGACAGTTGGTTCCACGCTCTACCCCTGCCCCTGGGCGCACTGTTTGTCCGCGAGCCCCCGCGTCGCTGTTCTAATCCGACCCAGTCACGGCTCAATAAATAAAGACCTCAAAACAAGCTTCGCTTCACAAACCGTACGCTTCCCACCAAACCGTAATCTCAGCCTTAGAGCCTTCCTCCCGATCACTCCGCACCGGTGTACAACACTAGCGGAATCGTTTAGGCTTTAGCAGGTAGCTACCCATAGCTACACAGAGTAAGGTCTGGGCATTTGGAGACCTCTCTGGTGGAAATGTGTGACCGCACACAACGTTGCAGAAACACGCATGGTGTGCTCCGGACCCCTTCCTTGACGTAGATGGCTCTAACATATGAGGTAGGAGGTTTCGAAACATGAGACCTGAACACCAGGACCTTCCTCTGGAGCCTGAGCGTCTGACGTTAAGGCCCTATGACGAATGGCGTGGTCTGATAAACCTGCACTGTGCAGAAACTGATCTGCTGTGATGTATTTATCGTACCCAGGACTTCTAGGTCAGTAGCTCTAATCCCGGTCCTCCTGGATCCCAGAGACGGTCCAGATTGCTGCTCCATCCCAACTCCCAGTGCTTAAGGAGCAACAAATCTGGACTGCCAGGGGGTCCCGGAGATGGGGGGGGGGTCTTCTGTATATCAGGGTTAGGAGCAGACTCTCAACAGCACCTCCTTTTCTCCATGTGGTGTGCATCCCCACGGAGACGGTGTGCTGGTGGTGCTATGTCAGACCTGGACCATGTTCTCTGTTCCTCACTCCGGGACCGTGTCCATACCTCTCTCTGTCTTTCTCTGTTAGCCAGTTTCCAACTCGTCCTGCCTTTCCCTGTCTTAAACACAGAGAGAACGGAGGAGAGAGAGATAGAGGGGAACAAGAGGAGCTACACTCGCTGAACTCTCGGTGACTTCCAGCTTCACCCCTCAAAAAAAAAGCCCCAGCAGTTACAGTCAAATGCAAATAGCAGCCAGGCCGCAATCTGGCACCTGGCCGCCGTCTCGCTGCAGCACACCGCCGAGACTAATAAACCAGCCACAGAAACAGAGACGGAGAGAGAGAGAGAGACGGGGAGCAACTTCAGTCTTCCTCTTCCTAGGGCTGTTACAATGAATCCATAAGATGCTTCTAATATACGTATTCAATCAAATAGCACCAAATCTGAAACACAAGCTAGAGCCACACCTATTCATCTCCACACCAAGCCAACTCCGTACTGGTCCTCTATGCTGGAAACGTAATCAACATGGAGACCTCCACCGGTGATGCCTTTGGGTGCGCCATAGGACCACAGTGTGGCTGGATCTGCAGGCGTACGGTCATGCAGGTCTACCAGCAGTGGCTACAGGGAATTCTCCATCCCGGCTCCATCAATATGGCCCAACTGCGTAGATCTCTGATGGAGGAGTGTCTGAACATCGATGTGGCCTACATCCAGGAACTTGTCCAGCACATGCCCGATCCAGTCGGAGCTGTTATTGACCCTCGGGGGGGGTGTACATGTTATTATGGGGGGCAGTCATATTGATCAGCCTTAGATGTCCATTTCCTGCATCGGATGTGGACGAGTGTCTCTTTACATGGACAATTCTAGCGCCTTTGGGCAGCCACCACGGTGTCCACTGCGGTGGCCACTCTGGGTGGTAATGCTTTCTATGGTGTATTCCCAGTACACATGTGACAACGAGGATTGAGGAATGGTAAACCCTCGCACAACTTCGGAAATGGTATGTCCCGTCCGTCCGGCTCCCACTATCGCTTCTCCTGAAACACTCAACACTTCTCCTGAAACACCCAACACTTCTCCTGAAACACTCGACACTTCTCCTGAAACACTCGACACTTCTCCTGAAACACCCGACGCTTCTCCTGAAACACTCGACGCTTGTCCTGAAACACTCAACACGCCTCCTGAAACACTCGACACTTCTCCTGAAACACTTGACGCGTCTCCTGAAACACTCAACACGCCTCCTGAAACACTCGACGCGCCTCCTGAAACACCCGACGCTTCTCCTGAAACACTTGACGCGTCTCCTGAAACACTCGACGCTTGTCCTGAAACACTCAACACGCCTCCTGAAACACCCAACACTTCTGAAACACTCAACGCGCCTCCTGAAACACCCAACACTTCTCCTGAAACACTCAACGCTTCTCCTGAAACACTCAACACTTCTCCTGAAACACTCAACACTTCTCCTGAAACACTCAACGCTTCTCCTGAAACACTAGACACGCCTCCTGAAACACTCAACACTTCTCCTGAAACACTCAACACTTCTCCTGAAACACTCAACACTTCTCCTGAAACACTCGACGCGCCTCCTGAAACACTCAACACGTCTCCTGATACATCCAACACTTCTCCTGAAACACTCGACACTTCTTCTGAAACAC
>JAMWET010001872.1:187500-189684 GCA_024036415.1 Prochilodus magdalenae
CTCCGCCACACAAACTCACCCAGCTCCTCCACGCCAACAACCCAGCTCCTCCACACAAACACACCCAGCTCCTCCACACCAACAACCCAGCTCCGCCACACAAACTCACCCAGCTCCTCCACACAAACTCACCCAGCTCCTCCACACAAACTCACCCAGCTCCTCCACACCAACCACCCAGCTCCGCCACACCAACAACCTAGCTCCTCCACACAAACTCACCCAGCTCCTCCACACAAACTCACCCAGCTCCTCCACACAAACTCACCCAGCTCCTCCACACAAACTCACCCAGCTCCTCTACACAAACTCACCCAGCTCCTCCACACAAACTCACCCAGCTCCTCCACACAAACTCACCCAGCTCCTCCACACAAACTCACCCAGCTCCTCCACACAAACTCACCCAGCTCCTCCACACCAACAACCCAGCTCCTCCACACAAACTCACCCAGCTCCTCCACACAAACTCACCCAGCTCCTCCACACAAACTCACCCAGCTCCTCCACACAAACTCACCCAGCTCCTCCACACCAACAACCCAGCTCCTCTACACAAACTCACCCAGCTCCTCCACACAAACTCACCCAGCTCCTCCACACCAACCACCCAGCTCCGCCACACCAACAATCTAGCACCTCTACACAAACTCACCCAGCTCCTCGACACAAACTCACCCAGCTCCTCCACACCAACTCACCCAGCTCCTCCACACCAACTCACCCAGCTCCTCCACACAAACTCACCCTGCTCCTCCACACAAACCACCCAGCTCCTCCACACAAACTCACCCAGCTCCTCCACACAAACTCACCCAGCTCCTCCACACAAACTCACCCAGCTCCTCCACACAAACTCACCCAGCTCCTCCACACAAACTCACCCAGCTCCTCCACACCAACCACCCAGCTCCTCCACACAAACTCACCCAGCTCCTCCACACAAACTCACCCAGCTCCTCCACACAAACTCACCCAGCTCCTCCACACCAACTCACCCAGCTCCTCCACACAAACTCACCCAGCTCCGCCACACAAACTCACCCAGCTCCTCCACACAAACTCACCCAGCTCCTCCACACCAACAACCCAGCTCCTCTACACAAACTCACCCAGCTCCTCCACACAAACTCACCCAGCTCCTCCACACCAACCACCCAGCTCCGCCACACCAACAATCTAGCACCTCTACACAAACTCACCCAGCTCCTCCACCTAAACTCACCCAGCTCCTCCACACAAACTCACCCAGCTCCTCGACACAAACTCACCCAGCTCCTCCACACCAACTCACCCAGCTCCTCCACACCAACTCACCCAGCTCCTCCACACAAACTCACCCTGCTCCTCCACACAAACCACCCAGCTCCTCCACACAAACTCACCCAGCTCCTCCACACAAACTCACCCAGCTCCTCCACACAAACTCACCCAGCTCCGCCACACAAACTCACCCAGCTCCTCCACACAAACTCACCCAGCTCCTCCACACCAACCACCCAGCTCCTCCACACAAACTCACCCAGCTCCTCCACACAAACTCACCCAGCTCCTCCACACAAACTCACCCAGCTCCTCCACACAAACTCACCCAGCTCCTCCACACAAACTCACCCAGCTCCTCCACACCAACTCACCCAGCTCCTCCACACAAACTCACCCAGCTCCTCCACACAAACTCACCCAGCTCCTCCACACAAACTCACCCAGCTCCTCCACACCAACCACCCAGCTCCTCCACACCAACCACCCAGCTCCTCCACACAAACTCACCCAGCTCCTCCACACCAACCACCCAGCTCCTCCACACAAACTCACCCAGCTCCTCCACACAAACTCACCCAGCTCCTCCACACAAACTCACCCAGCTCCTCCACACCAACCACCCAGCTCCTCCACACAAACTCACCCAGCTCCTCCACACCAACCACCCAGCTCCTCCACACAAACTCACCCAGCTCCTCCACACCAACCACCCAGCTCCTCCACACCAACCACCCAGCTCCTCCACACAAACTCACCCAGCTCCTCCACACAAACTCACCCAGCTCCTCCACAACATCACCCCAGCTCCTCCACACCAACCACCCAGCTCTCCACACCAAACTCACCCAGACTCCTCCACACAAACTCACCCAGCTCCTCCACACAAAACTCACCCAGCTCCGCCACACAAACTCACCC
>JAMWET010001873.1:0-22835 GCA_024036415.1 Prochilodus magdalenae
ATCTTTGACTTTGATGCCAGAATGTCTCTCTGGAGTTCAGGCAGGAGGATCTTCATGAGGTTTCTCTCTGCCTCCATTCTGGCTTCTCCTTCATACACCTCCCTGATTTCCTCCATCTCCTGTCTGTGTCTCTCCTCCATCTCTCTCCTCTCCTGCTCTCTCTTTTTTTTTAGTCTCTTCACCTTCTCCTCCATTTCTGTTCTTCGCTTTAACTCTCTTTCTAGCTCTCGTTCCAGTTCTCTTCGTTTCTCTTCATCTCTCTCTTCTTTTATCCTCCTCTCTAGCTCAGCTGTTCGACTGTTAAGCTGTTTTATCTCTCCTTCATGCTCCTGCACCGCTCCGTCTATCTTTCTCAGAGAGTTCTGCACCTCTTGTTCCAGTTTCTCCTTGATTTCTCTCTCCTCCATCACCCTCTTTTCTTCTCTTTCCTTCATGATCTTTGTCTCCATTGACCTGATCTGAGATTCTGTCTCCAGGTAGATCTCACTGCTGTAGAACTCTCTGTTTCCTTCCACCAACTTCTCTATCTTCTCCAGCAGCTCTGAGGTTTGAGAACCATCTCCACTCTCCTTAATGTTGAGACAGTGAAACCTGTTCCCACATTTCTCTACAAGTTTCTGGACCTCCTGGTTTCCTGACTGGTTAAACTCTTCAATGTTCTTCTCTTGGACTTCATCAGTAACAGTGAAAAGGATCATGGTGTTCCTCCAACATCTCTCTCCAAACATCTCCTCCATTTTCTCCAGCATTCCTCTCTCCTCTCCTGTAGACTGCTTCACTGGTATGACTAGGAGGAAGGCGTGGGGTCCTGGGGCAGACAGACGGACACAGAGTCCCATGTCCTGTCTCAGCTCCTCCAGAGAGAGTCCAGGACAGAACCAGTCAGGAGTGTCCACCACAATCACCTGCCTCCCAGCCACCTCCCCCTGTCTGCTTTCACTCTGCTGCCTCACTGTAGACGCTCCAGCCTGGCTCCTCTCCTCTCTGCCCAGGATGGTGTTTCCTGCTGCACTCTTCCCACATCCAGTCCTCCCCAGCAGCACCAGCCGGAGTTCTGGTACAGGAACTGACACTGGAGAGGCTGAACTACAGGATTCTCCACCCACTGCAGATCAACAAGAATGAGGATTTAATCTCTTATTATATGCTGATGATTATTCTGTTCAGAGAAATGTAGAAGAAAATATATGAAGCTGAAATTATTTACTGTATGAAGGAATTCCTTCTTGACTGTGTCTTTTCTTAAGTGGTGCTGCAGATTCTGGAGTCTCTCCACTAACTATGAAACAGAAGAACCACATATAATTAAGAATGTTATTGAGCAGTTTGTAGATGGTATGTAGTGTAAAATCTCGATATGAGTTTAATGTTCTGCTGTCAGATTGTAGTAGGATAACTTGTGGAACGAAGCACAGTGACCCATTAGAGAACGCAACAATGTGACATGTCAGTTAGTTATGTGCAAATGGTCACGTTTGATGTTTTGCCAGCACTAGCATGTGAGTGGATTCAGTGTGAGTGAGCTGGTAGGTTTCAAGTTTTTTACCTCCTTACCTCCTAATGTAATTGCTAAATTCACTTAACTGAGCACGCCGTGGTTCTTTACTGTTCCGCTAGACTTGCCCCATTGCTATACCACTTCTTAGCTGTGCTCAGGCTTTGTGAAGGTCATTTGCACAAAGGCCTTGAGCGTTGAGTTTTTGTTTACAACTGACTGCTGACTGTCTAAATAGCCAACTTGAGAAATTTACTTATTACCGTTTTTTAAGCTATTTGTGTTTTCACTATTATTATTATTATTATTATTATTATTATTATTTTCCTTTATTGTCTTTGATATTGAGATTTTAATGAATTTTGTGTAATGTAATTTGTCTTTTTGGATACTACAGTATTTGAATTGGCAAAATTAGTATATATTAGAATAGTAAAAGGTGCAACCCTTTTTATCTTTTCTCTTTAATTGTTTTTCATTTTATTGATAATAGATATTTTTGTGTCTGCAATTTATCTAGAAGTAATAAATTAATCAATACTGTTTGGAATCACACCTCTCTGTCTGTCATTCCTCCATTGAGTTGGAAGGCTTGTGTGGGGAAACTACACGGAACTTAGTTCTGTTTATATAGGTGTTTGCTTGGCTGAAATTCCCAAGATGGTGTAGTTACATCAGGTTGTTATTGGGAAGCGGGGTTTATACCCCTTTCATTAGGGTATTTCATCAATGATGAAAGTACATCATGTTTTGGTATTTTTTCCTATTTTTTAAAAAAATGTGATGTGTTATATTTTATATTATTGTAGTATATTTGATTGTGGTTCTAAATCAATGCACTAAGGCATTTTATTACAATTTTAGCACCAACAGTATGTGATCAGTGTTTCATAGTAAGTCCTATATTTCATATGTCATATGTCTTTAGCAGTTACTTACAGTATGGAGGCTGAGTCATGCTGTTTCTTCTTCTGGCTGGAACTGATGGGTCTGGATCTGTTCTTTCCTGCAGCTGCTTGTTTCTCTCCTCTAGAAGTCTGTCTTTCTCCTCCACCTGCTTCTCTCTTTCCATTAGCTGTGTGTTTCTCTCACTTAGAAGTTTCTCCTTCTCTTCTAGCTGTTTGTCTTTTTCCCTCAGTTCAGTTTTCTGTTCTTCCAGTAGGATCATCATCTCCTGCAGTTTGCTGTTCTTGTCCTGCAGTTCCTTTCTCAGTGTGTCCAGCTGCTCTTTACTGCTGTCCATCTCTTTCATGGTGTCCTCCAGTAGAGTCTCCTTTTCTCTCAGCAGATTGATCTGATTCTCCAGTTGTGTGTCTTTATCTTTAAGCTGTTTCTGATTCAGCTCAGATTCTTTCACCATTTGTTCTAGTTTGTCTTTCGTCTGCTGAAGAAGTTTCTCTCTCTCTTCCACCATCCTCTGCTTCATCTGAAGAGTCTCTGTGTTTTTAATCAGAAGTTTTTCTTTTTCTTGGATCTGTTTGTCTTTCTCCATTAGCTGAGTATTTCTCTCCAGTAAAATGCTCTCTTTGTCTTTAAGAAGTTTGGACAGTCCTGGTACCTCTGTGGGAAACACATTCATTAACATTCAGAAAACAACTGAGCAGCACACTGATTCATATATAACTAATCATGTGTCCGCATAAAACTCAGGGACTGCTGGTGATCAGGATCAGGAACTGCAGCTCAGAACAGCAAAAGAAGCTGAACCACCAGAACCTTTCAGTCTAGTACCCAACAGCAGATCCTAAAGACCTTAGAGTATATGTAGCTCCTCTGCAGCATCTGCCAGAACATATCTACAGTAGTCCAAACAACCAATCTGTCTTTACCATAACAGCATGATAGCAAGACATCTCACACAATGTAGCAGAGTGATCTGAAAATATGACTGTAAATATTACTAAATTAAATATATCAATATAACAACATTATAACATTATTAATATCTTTATTATTCGCTACATGAAAATGATATTAAAAAAACAAAATTGTTTTTTTCAGAAATATGCATAACATTAACATTAATTAAACAGGTTTGATTTAACAGGTTTGACTGTCACTGATTTTGTATCTTCTTTAAACTCACCGGTCAGCAGAACAGACTCCTTCATCTTTAGTCTCTCCTCTTCTGTCCATTCTTTTTTAATCTGTGGAAGTGAATAAGACTGTGTGATGATTTCATGATGGCTGATGTGTCAGTATTAATCACTGAGAGCTGATATGACAGTGTTTAGAAACATTATACTGGTACTGAGCAAAACAATACTTTATTAATAATTTAATATACATTAATATCAGTGAACTTACCTGCTGGACATAGAAACCCGAACCCTGGGAAGAAAATGTGAACAACTTGTGCGTCATGAATTTCTGGAACATTGATATATACATTGATATATGACATTAGATTATATGTGTGTCTCTGTGGCTGATTATAAACTGGGGAACAGTGAAAAACATTAATCAGGTCATATCCTACTGTGTATGTGTTATAATTCCCAACTGAAAACACCACAATATTTTACTGTGTTAATGAACCATCATTCATGAAGAAACACTCGTCTCTATTTCAGCCTGTCTTACACTCCTCTCTCTGCACTCTCTCCTCTCTTATCTGTCGTATTACAGACTGTAGAAGTGAAGATTCAGCTCATGTGTAATGAAACACAAATGACCATGTGACTTTCTAAAGAAGAAAATCTAATACAAACACACAAACACATTTACCAGCCTGAAAGGACTGTGGACTAGATTAGTGCATCATCAGTCCATCTACAACTCCTCCACAGACTACAGGAACACAGGAGGAGCTCCTCTGTAGTGGAGGAGAATATGAACTGTTTAAATGGAGTACATGAGTAGAAGAACAGGTTGGAGATGAGAGAGAGCTGCAGACTGAATAAGCTCTTTCAGCTTCCTGAGTATTGAAGTTGTGATGTGTGTAAAAGCTATTAAGGTCCACCTGAATCCCACTGTGGGAGTGCATGTTCCTTTAACACCTCTAGTTCTGGTCAGTGTGATGTGACCCCTCCCTGACTATCATAAGGCATGACAATGTAATTTGCAGAGTCAGAAAAAGAATCAGCAGAATGTGGTGGGAGTGGAAAAGCTCTTGTGTGTTCTCTGTGTTGTTTGTAGTTGAAATGGGGAGAGTGAGTAAGTGGATCGGTTAAACACAGTGAGAAATAAACAGACCTGGGGTGAGTTTCCCAAAAGCAATCAATCAATCTTAGTAAATAATAATCCAACTAACACAGGACTTCAGAAAAGAATGAGTCATTTTACTTAGCGAATGAGTCTTTGTTGACTCCTTGCCCCAAAACAGTGCTCAGTCAAACCCCAAACATTGATTCAGCTCAGTCAGATGTACAGTATATATTTACTATTACACCTGAAAAAAAACACTGAAATATCCTGAAATCAGTAAAATATACAGATTATGAATCTGGTCCGCAAAAGGATAATATTAGGCTCTGTGAAACACTCATATAATCTATATTAAAGCATCAATGTTCAAACAGTTCATGCATGTATAACACACATCTACACAGGATATTTCACTAAGACACACATATGACAAACAGGAGTAAAGAGGATGAATAAATACATTTCTAATAATAATATTTCAGTTCAAACCCGCCTGGTAACCAGGTTTCTCCAGGACGCTCTATCATACCTCTCTTTCACCAACAAAGTGCCAGTCCAGGTGCTGGTTCCCAGGCTCTACTGAACCCATTAAGAACGGGTCCCCTTTTCCACTGGTATGAGATTATGCATCTGGATGTGGGCAGTCCATAGTCCGGTGTTCAAGTGCAAACTTTTCTTTGAGGGCATAACTTACCATTAAGGTCAGCATCTGTGCCCTTTTTCTGCTATGGACGTGGATTATTATAAAGGAGCATGTTAAGTTTCATAGCTTCCTGTAGTGTTTCTCACATTACAGATCTCCTGCACATATTAAACACCAAGTGTTTTTTTATATTTACCTTGAGATAGCCCTGTGGCTGATTGGAAGACAGACTCTCGTTGTATGGGCTCTTTCATAAGCACATCACTGGTGGGATACAATTGTTCCGGAGTTCAGTTGAGTGCAGTTCATCCAGAATTTCAGAGTCTCACTGGATTCTTTTAATCACATACAGCTCTGGAGAAATTTAAGAGACTACCTCCAAATGATAAGTGTCTCTAGTTGTACAGTTTCTGGGTTTGTGTTTGACCAGAATGAGCAGTTCTGTTCTATTCTATACACAACTAAAAAAAAATTGTATTGTGGATCTGTTTATTTAGAAAATCACTGGTGCCTCCAGAAGCCTGTTTTGAACCATGATCACCTGAAGCTTAAACTGGAAAAGGAGAAAATAGCAACATCAACAACTTTACATGGTGATGGCTGTGACACCCTCCTTTGCCACTTTTACCAGAGAATTAATGGTGCACGAATGGCACAGATTTTTCCAGGCACAAACCAGTTTTTTTGTAGTGGAAAAGTGCAGAACGGTTGGAGATTTTGGCACCGGGACTGGTGCTGTGCTGATGAAAAAAAGGGTTTTCACACAGTCTGTCTCCAGGTCTATGCATTCTAAGACCATGGGTATCACAAACTGTCTGCAGGAGTCCACCTCAGTGGGTATTCCTGTCAGCGTCTCCTAAACCAGACTGAGTAAGGTCATTATTTCAGCCCAGATTGTTTCACTGGTTAATTACAAACCAGTGTTAGTACTAGTTACAGAAGTACTACCGAAGTGATATGAAGATTTTAAGAACTCACCCCTAATAAGGAGTTGATTTAGAAGATCTAATCTACTCTGAAATGTTCAGAAAAGACTGTGCACATACAAATATGATCTAGAACACTGGAACTGAATTGAAGTGCAGGAGATGAGAGGATCTCAGTAATCAGGTCTTTCCGTGCTGCTGACTCTTCATCATGTGCTGCTTGTTGTGAGTTACTGATATAGAGGCTCATCCAAACAGGCAGATGGTGTGTGTGAGTGTGCAGAAGCTCCTGCTGTGTGAGTGTTCAGGGCTGTGATCAGTAACGGAGGAGAGGAGAACTACAGTAATGAGAGACACTCTAATGATAATGATGTACTGATGATGGAACACCTCAAATATCCCATCATCCCACAGGAACAGTGACATCACTCCCAACAGAGTCCAGACTGCTGTTATTTGTAGTGTCTTTTTCTCCTCAGTAAACTTCACTGTCTCTACATTTCTGCAGTGCAGTGGGATTATGCACAGGAGCATTGTGGGAAGGAAGAAGGGAGATGGAGGTGATGAGGAAGTGATGATTCTGAGATCAGAGACTTTGTTGATGGTGTGAATATGAACTGAAGTACAATATGATGTGTGTGTTAGACGTCTGTATCAGAGTGTAATGTATGTGATGAGTGTATAAATCAGTTGTTTACCAGCAGTGAAAGAATAAATACACTTATTTACTTACCCACGGTGCTGTAAAATAGAAACAGAAGGAAACACAAAGTCAGAGAAATATCCATGAGAAGTTAGAAACTAAATAAACAATTTTTTAGCTTTAGTAATCTCATTTTCTCATCTGGGTTTGACAGGGTTAAAGTGAAAACTTACAGTAGAAACCCTAATAGAAATTAGTGTTAAGACTTCCTCATTGTCAGTAATGAATTATGATTTCCCCATCTGATTCTGATTGCTGGCTTGTTTGTTTTCCTGGTTTTCAACCTCTGCTTGTCTCCCGATCTATGACCTGTCACAAACGTTCTCGTTCTTTGCTGTTGTGTTTGCTAACAGTGTGTTGAATAAAACGTCTTTGACGTTTAGCTCTGTGTACAGCGCAAAAACTCAAAATACCCCAGTTTACTGTCAAAGAAATTAGTGTGCTGGTCGATGAGATTTATCTAAAGGAGCACATTGTTTTCTCAAAACTAAAAAGTTCTGTTACAAATACTGCCAAAAAAAAAAAAACATGGCAGGAGATCACTGTGAAGATAAATTCAATTCAAAATGACAGAGACTATGCCAGTATGACGAAGAGGACGGCTGAAGCTCTAAGGAGGGAGCAACAAAGAACTAGTTGGTGGAAGCAGCGCTCTGCCACCCCTAACTCCTGATGAGGAGAGGGCTTTGGCCATCCTAGGCCCAGAAGTGCTGGATGGAGTCCCAGGTGGCATAGATGTCTGTGGCATGCACACCTCCCAGACATCAACCCCTAAGTCATCTCCTCTTTACTCATGAAAATCTGGGCCAATGCAATCTGATCCTGAGGGCACTTCAACATTAGGCACTCCAACACTGAGCGCCGTAGCATCTCTCATCCTCCCATATCCTGCTGCCTCTCTACAGTGGCCCTCACACACCCAGGCCCGTCGGCGCAGAAAAATCCACTGTGACTACCAGGGTTTTTCACAGACATTGGGGCCAAATGGCCAGGGAGCACCCACAATGTTTTCAGCAAAGTACAGCAGAAAATAGTACAAAATATGTTTGGCCCATAAGCTCACCCCACCCCTTTTCTGCAGTAGGCCTGTTTTCAGTTATCATCATTATTTTACTTTTGATTTTTAACCGTTTTAAATTTACTTTTCTCATTGTGAATATGTTAAGATGGCAATTCTAATGTATAGCACTGTCACTGGCATGTAACATCTATTTCCAAAACAAAAATACATGGATTAATACAATGAAGTTCAAAACAAGGACTTATGTTCACCTTATTCAGAAATAAAACAAGTTGCCTGGTCGTAAACACCTTAGAGTAAAAAAATGCTGCAAAAGCACAGCTTCTCTAATGTCACACAGCTAACACACAGATGGATTAAAGCAGTATTATTCAATGAATGCAGCTATAATAATTACAAACAAAGAAATACACTGTGGTGTGCGTTGGGAGTTATATGTTCAAAGCACTTGACAATATAAATGTTCGTACCAGGAGTTTGATCAGCATCATTTTAGGTTTTAGGAACATAAAATAAATAAATAAATAAATGTTTTGATCTGATTTAAAACCGGAAATAGACTCAGTGGAAGATAGAGGGATTTTCCAGATCACATTTTTCCAGCTCCTGATTTCAGCTTTTAATTCTGATTCTGAAAGCATGAAATCACAGATTGTTTTCTGACTTTCATGTTGGGATTATGATCAGAAATCATTTGGCCATTTATCCTCTGTATGTTCTGTATACTCAGATGCTCCTTTATCTGAAAACAGCAACATTCTGAACATCTCCATTTCTCATTTCTGTCTGTTCATCTTTCATTCTGAGATCAGACTCTGATGATGATGTTGAGTTTATGTAGAGTGAACTTCTGGATACTTACACTTCCTCAGTTCTACTGTACACTCCTCTGTTGTGTCTCCATTGGTAATCTGACACAGATAATATCCTGTATCTGACTCTCTGCAGTCTCTGATCTGTAAGGAGACGTTTCCTCTCTGCAGCTTCTGAGTGAACAGACTTACTCTACCCTCGTAGCCCCTCGCCTTTGTCACCTGGCTGTTCTTATAGAGACAAACACAGTCTGTCCCCTTAAACCACCTGATCCCCATGGTAACAGCACTGAGTTCAGGAGACAGGTGACAGGAGAGAGTGACCACAGAGCCAGACTGACGCTCTTCATGTGGTCCAGTGAGGGTAAAGTGCTCTGTGTAGAAACACACACACATTAATAGCTGTAGGTCGTGTGTCTCCACAGTAAAAATAAACTCTCTGATAGAATATTATTTAATGATGTTCACAGTAAAACCTTTTGTAGCTTCTGGAAGTTTCACTTACTGTTACTTGCAGTCGTCATCTTTATCTCTCTATCTCCTCCTACAGACTCACACTAATACAGTCCTACAGAGAGAGAGAGAGAGAGACTTCATAATCTAAATTTATAAATTTCAAATTCTAAATTTGCTCTTACAGTGGGGTGCAAAAGTTTGGGCAGCCTTGTTAATTTTCCTGATTTACCTTTATAAAGCATTGATTGTTTGGATAAAATAATTCTGTTAAATATATCATATAGGGGACAAACACAGTGATATTTGAGAAGTGAAATTAAGTTTATATGATTTACAGAAAGTGTGCAATAATTGTCTAAATAAAAGTAGGCAGGTGCATAAATATGGGCACCAAAAAAAATACCTTAACTCAATATTTAGTAGATCCTCCTTTCGCAGAAATAACAGCCTCTAAACGCTTCCTATAGCTTGAAATAACAGAGTCTGGATTGTGGCTGAAGGTATTTTAGACCATTCTTCTTTACAAAACATCTCTAGTTCATTCAGGTTTGATGGTTTCCGAGCATGGACAGCTCTCTTTAAGTGACACCACAGATTTTCAATAATATTCAGGTCTGGGGACTGAGATGGCCATTCCAGAACGTTGTACTTGTTCCTCTGCATGAATGCATTAGTAGATTTTGAGCAGTGTTTAGGGTCGTTGTCTTGTTGGAAGATCCAGCCCTGGTGCAGCTTCAGCTTTGTCACCGATTCCTGGACATTGGTCTCCAGAATCTGCTGATATTGATTGGAATCCATGCGTCCCTCAACTTTAACAAGATTCCCAGTCCCTGAACTGGCCACACAGCCCCACATCATGATGGAACCACCACCAGATTTGACTGTAGGTAGCAGGTGTTTTTCTTGGAGTGCTTTGTTCTGTTTCCTCCATGCATAACGGCCCTTGTTATGCTCAAATAACTCTATTTTAGTTTCATCAGTCCACAGCACCTTATTCCAAAATGAAGTTGGCTTGTCCAAATGTGCTTTAGCATACCTCAAGCGGCTCTGTTTGTGATGTGGGCGGAGAAAAGGCTTCCTCTGCATCACTCTCCCATACAGCATCTCCTTGTGTAAAGTGCGCCGAATAGTTGAACGATGCACAGTGACTCCTTCAGCAGCAAGATCATGTTGTAGGTCTTTGATGCTGGTCTATGGGTTGACTCTGACTGTTCTCAAAATCCTTCGCTCCTGTTTATTCGAGATTTTTCTTGGTCTGCCACTTCGAGCTTTGACTTAAACTGTGCCTGTGGTCTTCCATTTTCTCACAATGTTTCTCACAGTGGAGACTGAAAGCTGAAATCTCTGAGATAGCTTTCTGTATCCTTCCTCTAAACCATGATGCTCAACAATCTTTGTTTTCAGGTCATTTGAAAGTTGTTTTGAGACTCTCATGCTGCGACTCTTCAGAGAAGATGCAAAGAGGACAAAAACTTACAATTGCCTCCCTTAAAGACCCTTTCTCAGAGTCACCTGTGTATGGAGGTCAAGGGTCACTGAACTTACCAAACCAAATTTGAGTTCCAATAATTAGTTCTAAAGGTTTTGAAATTAATAAAATGACAACAGTGCCCAAATTTATGCACCTGCCTAATTTTCTTTAACCAATTTTTGCACACTTTCTGTAAATCATATAAACTTAATTTCACTCCTCAAATATCACTGTGTTTGTCCCCTATATGATATATTTAACGGAATTTTTTTATCCAAACAATCAATGCTTTATAAAGGTAAATCATGAAAATTAACAATGCTGCCCAAACTTTCGCACCCCACTGTATTTACAAAATACGATACTAGTCCAATGTGTGGCAGCCTTAAATGTACTCTGATCCATGAACCATAAACATAAGGATAGGATTACCAAGACTTTATATTATTTAAAAGGAAATGGAACAGTGAAAGATAAATAAGATAGCCTTTTATTATCCCACATGGGGAAATTTGTATTGTTACAGCACACAACTGGACTTTACATTTAGTTATTTTGTTTTGGAAGAAATATATGAATGTATAAATAAATTTATAAATATTCTTTCATCATAAAAGACTAATGACAAACACTGAATTCTGTGTTCCACATTACGACTGTAACAATAAAATGTGTAAAAGGGGACTTTTTTGCAAAGGTGTGAAAAATTTAAAGATAACGACTAATTTAAGTAACTGCAGGACATAAAGACAATTCTAAAGCAACCACAGTCTAACCTTCTTACAGCCGTCACCAGAGAATCTGTGAAGATTTCTGAGATGAGAAACGTGAACATGATGTAAACGTAGCAAAATAACAGTCCACTTTTGCTTAAACAAATGCAACAAAGTCAAAATTGTACTACATTGCCCTGAAACACTACTGTCTACTTTGGACTCTTAAGAGTTTTTGAAATGAACTGATACTCAGTGGAAACGTGTACTGTGATCTAAATAATCAACCCTAAAGATTATTTATGGACAAAAACATGTCGTGTTCTCCAGCCCAAAGAACAAAAGGACCTTCCTGGTTGTAACAAGAGTAAAGTTTGAAAGCCAGAGTCTGTCAGGGTATAGTACTGTATTAGTGAGTAATCTGCACATTTGTGAAAGCACCATTAAAAGAGAACATAGTTTAGAGCAGTGTATGCTGACTTATAGATAATGCATTTTTCAGAGACACTCACTTACTTAAATTTAACATCACCAAGCCAAAATCTTTATGCACTACAGCAGCATGGCCATGTAATGAAACAGTATGGGTGCTAGACAGGCCTGTCCAGGGGTGGATCTACAGGGTGCTAAGGGGTGCCACATGAACGTGCCACGCTGCCAAAATATCCTTCAACCCCCTTTACCACCCCTAGCAGTCCCCAGAGATGATTAAGTTCGGTTTAAAGAAAAGTGATAGATATGTTCCTGTTACGCCTTTACTGGACCATTTTGCAGGAGGCATATTAGAAATGAGTGTATTCACAGTTCACAAGTTACATTATAACAGAGTGTTTTCAGTTTAACACTGCTGATAATGAGTTAATGAGTTAAAAGCTCAAAATACACTTCCTTACTCTGTAGCTTATAAGAAAACTGTTCTTAGAACGGTTAGCATATGTTTTACTTACCTTAATTACTCTTCATAAACGTCCTCCTCCTTAGATGGAATGGTGGGTCTATGTTTCAGAAAAAAATCTATTCCTCAAACCATCATTTAGTAACAAAAATTATTTTATTCTACTTGTGCTGTAAAAGTCCTAAGGCAGATTAAACTACATTCACCTTCAGACACTGAGGTGAACTAATCCCACTGAGCTCCAGCAGCACCGACTGTACTTTCTCCCTCACAATAGTTTCAGTTCCGACTAAATATTAATACTGTGGAAAATAACCTCTCTAATGTCCAATGTCAGGATCTAACACCTGAAGATGATCTTTACTCTCTGAAGAAGTTTGTGGGTATGAAGTTCATCAGCAGTGTAATGATTAACACTCTCTCTCTCTCTCTCTGTAAGCTGCAGCTGTTAGTACCTCCTCCTGCTGACTCTCTGACTGGTAATCACAGATTCAGAGACTCTACAGTTGGTCATGTAGTTAAATAGATCATCATTAAATAGATGACTGAGTGAAAATCATGTGAACAGACACTCAGTGATGATTTACAGTAAAAAAAAAATATGTTATAAACCTTGTTCCATATTTATGCTCTCTAATGAACAGGACTGTGATATATCATTTTGTATGTGATGTCAGATATCTTCTGTTTCTGAATAAATTAAAAATTAAAATCTTTTTGTAACAAATTTCAACAAAATTAAAACTAACTCTACTTCTGGCTGGAGATGTAAAGCTTTCTTTAACCTGATGCTTCTGTTACTGTCTGTCATGCCTGTTGCAGCCATAATTTAAAACCAATCTGCACAAAACATATTATTAGTGCATTAATAAAAAAGTACTAATTAAAGGTGTCAAAGTATGTGCACCTTCACTTTTAAGATCTGGTGCAGCCTTTTTGTGCAGCAATAACTGCAACTAAATGTTTCTGGTAACTTTTAAATAGTCCTGCACATCAGCTTGTAGGAATTTTAACCCATTCCTCCAAACAAATCAGACTCTGATATGCTGATGGGTTTCCCCCCATGAACTACTAGTTTCCAATCACATCCACAGACTCCCATCCTCATCTCTGGATTTGTAACATGCAACATGAGAGACAATAAAACACTGTGTTTTACACCAACACTAAAGAAGCATACAACACATCTCCCCTCCACCCCCCTCTGGGCAAGTCTGACCACAACCTTGTACATGTACTGCCTGTCTACAAACCATTTTTCACAGGAACTCAACCAATACAAAACAAGAGAGAAATTTGTCCGATGAATCTTATGAAGCTCTGAAGGACTGCTTTGAAACTACAGTCTGGGAAGTTCTCCGTAAGCCACACGGTGAGGAAGTTGACAGACTACATAAACACTGTGCCCACCAAGACAGTACGGAAAGCCCAGATCATCAGCATTTATGTAACTGTGAAATATCTATATAATATCTGTATAAATACTAGGGTTGTACCCGACTCAAAATTTTGCAATTCGAATCGGATTCGCCCATCCTGGCTGATGATTCAACTATTCGTTCATGTTTTTCTCCATGTATGTTATCTAGTAATCAGTAAATCAGTTTGGATACGCTTCAGATCTGATGTCCTCCTCATTTAGAAAGCCAGCAGAGTCACAGGGACATATTTCTGAACTAAAAGAGATGATCGATCTGAACTGGAGCCTTTAATTACAGGATACAACGCCGGGCAGCAGCGCGTATTTATGCTAAACATTATGGAATGTTTATGCCCTACATTAATGGAATTATAATAAAACAAACGTCTTCGGTCCGTTTCGCCTTCACCGCAAACAGCCATTATGTCTAAAATGAAAGTCGGCTCACTCGTTTGAAGCAGTGTTTGGTCTCTGACTAAATGAGGAGCAGAATTAGATTTATTTGTTTGGATTCTGTTCTTCAAAACCTTCTCCAGACTTTTTTCTGAAACATCGCTCCCCCATGTTTCTCAACTTCCTTTTTTGCAAGCATTCATTATAGCCCAGCTAGAACTTAAATATGTATAATAATTTATAATTTTATTATAATAATTATTAAAATGTCCTTTTAAATTCTTAAATTTCTTGTGTATTTTTGTAAGCTTCAGTCTGTTTTATGAAAAAAAGGGTCACTGTTGTCAGTTGACTTGTAGGTTCTTAGTCGACTTAAAGGGTCTCCGATTGACGATTCGACTCGTTGACTTCTAGAGGGCAGCCCTAATAATTACACATCTAAAATTGGTCATTTGTATAATTTGTTACTTTTTGCCTTACATTAGAGATTTAGATTTATTTACTTTTATAACTACTAGTTATAAATATATATAACTTCTTATTCTAATATTTTGTATTTTGCATAATCCTGCTCTGTATCTGTTTACTGTATATTCTGCTGTAACAATATAAATGTCCCTATGTGTGATAATAAAAGGTCTGTATCTTATCTTGTTACAGGTTTCTTTATGGCATAAGGTCAGGACTTTGACCATACTATTGTAAAACATTAACTTTAGCATAGAATATTGCATAGAATATTGATGTGTATACATATATATGTGTGATGTACAGTATATGTACATCACACATATATACATCACACTTGATGTGTATACATATATATGTGTGATGTACAGTATACATACATATATATATATATATATATATATATATATGCATACACCACAGATATACAGTGTGGATAGAGGATAACAGTAGGTAAGTCTATATGTGCAAGTTTAAATATGCTAATGTAAAGTGCAGAGTGATGACTGTCCATGGAGATCATCGTTAGATGATTTTGGTGAGATGTGCTGAACCAGGTCCATATATAGATGCATCAGCACTACTGACTGTTCAGTAGCCTGATGACTCAGGGGAAGAATCTCGGAGGCGGCTGGTTCTGGACTTTATACTTCGGAATCTCCTCCCACTCAGCAGCTGTGAGAACAGACAGTGGCTTGGGTGGGTGGTGTCCTTTAGAACCCTCCTGGTTTTCCTGAGGCAGCGGCTGGTATATAAGGTGTATAACCTGGCTCTTAGACAGCACGCCGGACTCCGCGATCCAGCTACAAACGCACTCCGTCCACCGCTGGGACCGCACAGCGGCGTCCGGGAAGAACAAAGGCGGCGGCGTCTGCGTCTTCGTAAACAACAGGTGGTGTTCGGACGTAAAGACTGTCGAAAAACACTGTTCAACCGACCTAGAACTGCTGATGGTGAAGTGCAGACCCTTTTACCTGCCGAGAGAGCGCTGTGTCTATCCTGGCTGTTTACATTCCGCCAAGCGCGAACTCGGCGACGGCGCTGGGGCTGCTGCACGACGCGATCAGCAAGCAGGACACCGCACACCCGGACGCGGTGTTTATTGTCGCTGGCGATTTTAACCACTGCAACCTGAGGACTGTCCTCCCCAAATACCACCAGCACATGAGCTTTCCGACGAGGGAGAACAACATTCTCAACCAAGTCTACAGCAACGTGAGGGGTGGCTACAAGGCTGCGGCTCAGCCGCACTTCGGACGGTCCGACCACATCTCCATGTTCCTCTATCCAGCATACAGACAACTCCTCAAGCAAGCCCCCCCAGTAGGTAAAACCATCAAAGTGTGGACTGAAGAAACTGATCTGGTGCTTCAGGACTGCTTTGACACTACAGATTGGGAGGTGTTCAGAACTGCTGCTGTAGGAGAGGACTGTACTGTTGACTTAGAGGACTATGGCTCTGGAGTAACCAGCTACATCAGCACCTGCATAGAAACCATTGTTCCAACAAAGCGCTGCAGAACTTATCCCAACCAGAAACCCTGAATAAACTGTGATGTTCGGTCCATGCTACGTGCTCGCTCCACTGCATTTCTCTCAGGCAACGCTGAAGACTACAAAAGGGCCAGATACGACCTGCGTAGATCTATCAGACAGGCCAAGAGACAGTACAGGGTGAAGCTGGAGGGATGCTACACCTCTGCGGACTCCTGGTGCATGTGGCAAGGACTGAGACACATCACAGACTATCAACAGAGAAGCAGAGAGGTCACTACCAGCCACACTACACTACCAGACGAGCTAAATGAGTTCAATGCTCGATTTGAGACCCTCAACCCTGACAGACAGAGAGGGGTTATGGCCGAGGGGAGCACACAGAACTCATCGCTCGCTGTGACATCGGTGGAGGTGTGCAAGGCTCTAAAGAGAATAAACCCACAGAAGGCTGCTGGCCCAGACAACATCCCCGGGCGTGCACTCAAGGTTTGCTCTGGCATGTTTGTGGACATATTCAACCTGTCCCTTGCACAATCTTTTGTGCCATCTTGCTTCAAGACCACCATCATTGTCCCCCTCCCTAAGAAAAGTGTCGTGACCTGAGTGAATGACTATCGCCCTGTTGCACTTACCCCAATTGTGATGAAGTGCTTCGAGAGGATAGTCATGAGTCACATCCAGGAGACTATTCCCGACACTCTAGATCCGCTACAGTTTGTGTGCCATCAGAACCGATCCACTGATGACGCAGTCAACACTGCCATTCACACAGCCCTCACACACCTGGAGGGCAAGGACACATATGTGAGAAAGCTGTTTAGCACTGACCCACCAGGGCTGTGTGCTGAGCCCCCTCCTGTACACACTCTTCACAGAGGTGGAGAGGGTGAAAACCTTCAATTTCCTCGCTGTTCACATCAGCGAGGATTTAACCTGGTCACACAACACGCACTACATCGTCCGGAAGTCCCAGCAGTGGTTGTATTTTCTGAGAAGGCTGAGGAAATTTGGCATGTCAGCCCAAATTCTCAGAGTACGATCGAGAGCTTTCTTACCAGCTCCATCACGGTCGTGTACAGAAACTGCACCGCTCAGGATAGGAAGGCTCTCCAGCGTGTGATCAAGACTGCACAGTCCATTTCCGGAGCAGCCTTCCCCTCACTGCAGGACATCTACAGGACCAGGGTCATCAGGAGGGCCCACAGCATCATCAGGGACAGTACACACCCCCAACACAGCTTCTTCATGCTCCTACCGTCGGGCTGACGCTACAGGAGTAGCCAGACTGACAGACAGTTTTTATCCACAAGCCATCAGGCTTGTGAACACCTCCTCCACCCTTCTGCTCTGAAACTGGCTGAACTCTGACTCTGACATGCACCCATTAATATGAGCCCAATACACATTCTGCTGCTACTGTTATACCATACTGTTTACTTTTGTACTTGCACAGCGCACTTTACACATGCATATGCACTTCACTTTACTTGCATCCATACAATACTGTACTCTCCCTTTCTTTACTTAGTGTTTTCTTTACTTTCTTTAAATGAGTCATTCTGTTAGTGTCAGCATTACTGGCAAATAACAGAGGAATACATTCACACAGACCGTTACAGCGACTGCCCTTACTGCAATGGTGTCGTGCAAGATGAGTCCTGCTTTTGTCTTAGTGTAGACCAATTAATTTGTATGTGGAGGCACTCTTGGAAATGCGGCCTACACTAATTTTTTTTAATTCTCAACATTCACTCATTTGTCCTAAAGATATCCCTTCTACATAGTGTTACTTCTGATATGTCTACTTTAAGTGTGCAGAGTGTACTGAAAAGGCAGTTGCACAGGAATAGAAGGAAACATTTAGAGTGTACTAAAAAAAAAACCCTGAATTCCAAAGTATAAAGTCTTGGAACCAGTTGTTCCTCAGAATGGGGGGACTCACAGGCATAAGATTTCTTGGAATTCGTCCAAAGTGGGTATTCCGCTCAGTTCAAAAACTTAAAAGCTTTGAACCACGCTTCTTCGTCTGGCAATCCTATGGAATAGTCTGGGTTTGGCAATTGCCAGGGGGACTTATCTGACTGCATCACACCAAATGTAAAGTGTAGTGGAGGGGAGATTATGGTGTGGGGTTGTTTTTCAGGAGTTGGGCTCAGCCCCTAAAGGTCAGTGAAAAAAACTCTTAATGTTACCTCTGTAACCTTCAAGTCTTCAGAGAGCCTTAAAAATTATCCATCCTCTTAAATATAACCTCATGGGCTTGCATACATATGATGGTACCGCTGACATGCAGAGGTATATTGGGATTTTATCAAGAGAATGTCTTTTCCAGAAAGTCCATGATCATTTTGGCAAGACAAACTCAGGCCTCATTCTGATCATGTGTGCTTGACTAGCCTGCTTGCAGTTCAGATCTGCCTCCTAAAGATATATGATGCATCATATAGAAGAGAATCAAAGACAACCTGTTAAAGCAGCTGAAGTGTCAAGCAAGAATTAAGTCCGTTTTCCAAACTCAGACAATTAGAATACTCAGTTTCACAATCAATAAAATGTGTAATTAAAGAAAGTGTCATGAATCTCAGTGGTAATCATTCCTCTTTTACAGGTTTCTAAACATGTCACACCAAATTCTAAATTTGTTTAAATTAACAAAACACAATTAGGCTGCTCAGTAAAAACACTGGAATCTTTGTTTATGCTTTTAACAGTTTAAAAAAACTCACAGATAATTAACAAATCAAAGATTTAGTTTGCAATGAATTTTTACAACATTTCCAGAAATGGAGTTTGTGCTATAGATGACCTGAATAGTGAGAGCTTCATGGAGAGCTTCTTGAAAAGGATTACCATGTTCGCTACATGGAATGGGTTTTATATATATCGATATTCTATGCCCTGTATATATCCTGCATTACTCATCTACCTCAGCCTTACCATAGTGCTATATGGAAATTGAATATATCATAGTTTTTATTCATAACTTTTCATTACTGTTATATACCACCGTATATTAGGACAAAGAGAGATTTAATATATAGTACTGTATATATTTATTGTCTAATGTATATTTTTTGTATTTAAGTACTGTAAGGGACTTTGCACCTAAGTTGTTCACTCACCTTCACACCTGTAAAAATGTGATGTGACAATAAAAGTGATGTGATTTGATTTGATTTGATAATCCCAATAAGTCCCAAGCGAGAAAAGTCTTTATTGGCATTTAGGCTTAACTGTGCTAGGATTGGGTCTTAGATGGTCTTACAATCTTAAATCAAGTTTTGAACTAACTTTAGATTGGAAAGTAGTACAGAGGCATTTTTGTTATCAATCTGATCCGTAACCAAAAAAAAAAAAAACACTTTACTGACACTGGTGGAGTGATGTATAATTCAGATTAAGTAATTCTATGAGCAAGCACATCTCCCATAATCTGCATTCCTAGTGTGTGTGTGTGTTTCAATGAAATAAAAAATGCACGTTACAATTTAGAAAGTTTGAAAGGCTATATGATATTAAAATAATTCTCAAAATTCAATACTTTGCCCCTAAAAAAATCCAAATCTTAAGCGTTATTCCAAATGCAATCTCAATAAAATGTATATTTGTAATAAAATGTATATTTGGTCACATTATTTGCAAAAGATCAAATTTATGGTTCCAAGTGCCAAAAAATATATATATTTGCCACCAAAAATTCCATATGTTCATATGATCTTGATTCCAAAATTGCAATCTCAATTAAAAATATATATATTCGGCCCTAACTCTCCCTATTATTAATCCTGAAAATGTATTCTAAGATCTCCTGAAGCTTTAAAGCTTGTACTGTATTTCCTCAACCTTTAAACCAAGAATCACCAAGCTTGAAACTGTTATGTTTTTATGATGTTTCTATGTCTTTAGATTGATGTTGTGTAAACACATCTGAAAAACTGGGAGTTTTGAAACTAGATAAATCCTCCAGAAAGAGTTGGACATCAGTAACAATGACCTGTGGGATTCAGGAGTGGAGCCTATGTTTGCTGGACTGATGAGATCACACTGTGAATAAGCATTGGACATCAGTAACAATGACCTGCAGGATTCAGGAGTGGAGCCTGTGTTTGCTGCACTGATGAGATCACACTGTGTTTCTCAGGTCAACAAGAACTACCAACTCAACTGACTATGCTACACAATATCTTGTGTTCTTTTTCTGCAGATTGACTTTACCTTTATTAGGAAAAAGACCTGTGAAAATGAAAAATTCAGATGATTAGGAACAAGGATCATTGATTTGGAACGTACCGATAAAATTATCCCCAAAATTTGAAAGTCATAGTCAGAAAAAGATATTTGATTAGGAATTAATTTCCAATATCAGATAAAGCAATCTAGGGAAATAGAAAAATGGCAATGGAATTGGAATGCCAATCAATTCCAAGAAATAGTTCTAGAATATGCCACTGGGTGTCCAGACAAGAATTGAATCCAGAACCAACTTCGTTATTTCCCAGAATGGGGGGATTCACAAGGAAGAGATTCAATGATCAATGTAATGCAAACTAACACACATGTACAGTGTTTTACCTAGCAAAGCTTTAGCCGATTCTGTGCTAAAACTCAGTTTCTAAATTTGACATTTTTTGAAGTCTCTGAATTGTGATTGTCTGTGGAAGATATAAATCATAAATCACCTTTGTGTTTATTTAAATGCATTTTCATTTAGCTTTTATCATTTTTGGCTAACATAGACTGTACTATCATGAAATTGCAAACTATCACCAACACACCTCAGTCTCTACTGAGAGTATTTCATTTACAGTCTTTCAGGGCATCCAGTTAGATTAAAGTGAGTGGGGATGGGTGGGGTTTATGCTGCTGACACAACTACACCTCAGTGGCTGGATTCTAATTCTGGAGAGCCTGTATGTTGTGTGGTGGAAGAATTTTGTTAGAGGTCAGTGTGGCAAGTTCAGCTGTTCTTTTTTTTGGTTTAACTTCATCTTCATGAGAGTTTTTAACACAAATATTAAATATTACAAATAAATGTGACCTCAGCATGTATAATTTAATCAAACTTAAAACATGTACAATATAACCCCTAGTGTTTATGTATTAAAATTAAGGCAACAGCATGAGGCACATATTGGAACACTCCACAATCTTGCTGCTTTAAAAATACAAAGAGAAGAAAAATGATGTTAAGTATTAAAATACATTTCAATACAATACATTCATAAATCAAAGATCCACTACATCAAAAATGACCTGTTAGTCTGACAGAGAGATATAAGGGGTATTATTCTCTAACATAACGGTAACAATTTAGCAAATTTCCACCACAAATATCTTCAGTAAGAATGACTTCATCATAAAAATACAATATGTGTGAGTGATTCCTCAGGCAATGATGGTGCTCCAGTTGTTAAGCAGGCTCTCTGAACTCCAGAGACGTGTGGCTCACTCAGAGGGATTATTCGTCAGTTTGTCAGCCATTAAATGGATATTTACATCTTTTACAAAATGAATTCACAAGATACTCTGTAATTTTCTATGGACACTTTTTTTTATTATGAGGAGTCATTAAAAATCCAACATTCTTGTGCAATCTTTATTTAGAACGGCTGAAGCTCGGTGTCCACAGCCCATCACCACCTGCATACAGAAACAGAGCGAAAAATTGAAGATTAATATTCCTTATATTTCTCACCACATCTGTACAAACAGTTCTACCATCCTGGATAATGTAGCATATCAGCCCCTATATCTACATGAATTACAGCTACACCTTTAATATGGCATGACTCTTTTACACACTGCTTTAGAAGTGAATGGCTAATAATCTGCTTTATGTGTTCAAACTGACATTGGAGCAGATAGTCGTGCACATAGAGGATCATCTGTACAGTTAGATAGACTAGCACACAAAACAACAGAAGCACACAAGACAAACCAACAGCCACAAAGACTGTTCCAGAGTTTGGGAGGAAAGTAAAAATAACATTAACATTAGCATTAATCTACTAGATGAGATCATTATGACTGTAATAAATTAACAGGAACGTTTTTTAAACATGTTCATGTTCAGTATAAACAAAACAAACTGCTCTGTATATCAAACCCAACCAGGAAAACATTACCTACCAAATATCCTGGTCCAGTACCAGCAGCTCGCATTACCCAGCTTTGTTCTGAATGAGCTACGTCTGTGTGTCTATTTTAAACCCATCAGATCTCATTTCCAGAGCTCCTGTGTGTCTCCAGCTGTTAGTCTCAGACTGAATGAAGAACAGTGAGTGTTACAGTGTTGGACAGCTTCCCACCTTCACTAGTCCAGTTTCGCTTTCTGTCTGAGGGCAGAACAGGACGATGTGTGGGCCGCCGATCACAACACACTCTTCTTTTTCTCCACTTTAGTGCAGTTCGAGAAAGTTCTAGGTACAGAATCAGCGCCACCACCTGGCCTGGAGTGGCTTCAAGCTGGAACTACGAAACAGGTGGAACGATCGCTGTTTCAAATCCCACCCATATACAGTCAAAGCCCTCCCCCAGCGCTCTGATTGGAAAACAGCTAATGCTCCTGTTTAGCTGGAAACTGGTGGGGCTGAACAGGACCTGTTTAGTAGCTATTAAACAGCTGTTGGAGAAAATATGAGTCTACAGAAATGACCACCTTGCAAGGTCTAGATGTCTTACACAAACTCACACTGTGTTATTATATAGCTGGCTGACTGTGTAAAAACACATTAAGGACTTTTATGTTTTACTGTCTTTTCCTCACTGGTGTTAC
>JAMWET010001874.1:7500-65016 GCA_024036415.1 Prochilodus magdalenae
GCAGGAGATATCAGCGGCCCATATATTATTTACTCATATATGGATTTCTCCAGTTATCGGTCCGATAATAGAATTTTAGCTGATATTACAACCGATAACTTTCCACCTTTTTCATCTCTAATGTTATTAATATTTTTCACTGACGCGTGTAAACTCCGCCCCCGCGCTGCGGAGAGAGCATATCTGCTGTAAGTAGTTCACAGTGTAAACAGAGAACACCAGAACCACAGCTAGCATTAGCACAAAGACGGGAGCAGCAGCAACAGTGATCGGAAAGTGGCAGGAGATTTGAGAAGGGTCTGACTGCAGACCCCCAGTCAGTCCAGCAGGAGGACCCTGTGACGACATCCGGGGTCTCTCACGAGAGGTGGAAGTTAAGTTTCAGTTTTAAATCTCCACGGCTCCGTTTACTGTGTGTTTGTTACACCTGTGTTACGTGCCTGGGCTCAGTTTATCTGGTCCAGCCTGCGTTCTCCTTCTCCTGCTCTGTTCCTCCTGTCTCTGTCTCTATCATAGGTTGCTCGTGGCGCCAATCTGTCATAGGTCAGTTGCAACATCAGTGGAAGTCCACCAGCCCTGATAACCAATCAGGAACTGCTTTCCCGCATGGGAGGAGGGGCTTGAGATTTAAAAGCTGTCTGTTAGACGGGAGTCTGGGGGTAAGCCTTATACTCGTTGCTATGTTGGTAGCTATGGGCTGTGTTGTAGTGAACTGAAGCGGTTGTGCTTTTAGTGCTGCTGGTGTTTGGTGCACCCTTGTCTGTAATCCCATTCCAGTTCAGCTGCATTTAGGATTTAATTTTCCTCTGCCTCCCGGAGATAGCTCAGCTTCACCTAGCCCTGAACGCTGGCTTTTGGTGTCTCTGTATTATCTTAACCATGGCTGTTTAACTGTGTAATGAATCTGCTCGTTAACCCTTTTTTAGCCATGTTAATTATTGTGGTACTAAAATAACTATACTGTTATTTACTTTCGAGATAGCAACTCCGTTCCAACTCCAGATTGTCTGGTATGATACGCTGATGTGGGCCTAGAGAGCAGGCATTCAGTGTTTGACCCGCACTCGTCCGTTCCTCCTTTTTGTTTCACATCCCTCGTTCCTCCCATAGAGTCCCAGTCATTTTTGGACCCCTCTAAAGCCGGCTGTTTCCTTCGCCCGAGAGCCACCAGACTTCACATGCTCACTAAGGGGAGGTCCACAAGCACTAGTGCACAGCCATACTGACCCGCCCTCCTCTATCTGTCCTTTATTCATCCCTCGTTCTTCCAATAGTTTCCCAGTCATTCTCAGACCCAAACCAAGCAGTAATGCTTTTGTTCGCCCGAGAGCCACCAAACTTCACGTACTCACTAAGCGCAGGTCCCCAGACGCTAAACCACAGTCATACCGACCCGCATTCGTTTACTCATCCCTTGTTCCTCACTGAACAAGCTGCGCAACCATCCCGCGTTTCCTTCAGGAAATGCACTTTTCTAGTTCATACTATCCTCATCAGCTCGATTACTCTGGCTAACGTGGTAATCCAGGGGTTCTGGACAGGTCAGATGGGCGCGCTCATACATTGTTACAGCACGCAGTAACCGAATGTATAGGCGCGTTAGGTAAGGGGCGGGCTCCAACCTCTCTATATATATCTGTTGTGGTGCAGTTTAGGACAGAGTAGATCATTTAACCTTAGTCAGGTTCGCTGGGTTTGTTTTGATCATGTCTTTCCTTTGGTGCCGTCCTTGTTCAGATCTCCCCCTTTAGACACGCATCTCTTATTGTAACAACCGGCATTCCCAAACACTTAGGAACATGACACCTGATGCACAGTTGTATTTTATAATCTGATGTAATCCTGGTTTAGGATGAATTCAGCTGCAGTGAAATGGGAACACTAACTGAACAGCTGTCAAGTAGTAGTGACCAGCTGTTCATCTATCTGTTTTTTCATAATGACAAACGCTTAAGGCTTTATAGTCTCTGTCATGCTGGGACCAGAGTAAAACCATACCACAGTAACGAGCTTTTGATTAGCTGAGAAAGAGTCACCATCAACTTCACATTGTCACTAAGGGCACTGCCCCAGACTAGACTAGATTTGCGAGCACCAGTCATACCGAACCCGCATTAGTTTACTCATCCCTTGTTCCTCACTGAACAAGCTGCGATTCCCATCCCGCGTTTCCTTCAGGAAATGCACTAGTTTCATACTTCCTCATCAGCTCGATTACTCTGGCAAAACTGGTAATCCAGGGGTTCTGGACAGGTCAGATGGGCGCGCTCATACATTGTTATAGCACGCAGTAACCGAATGTATAGGCGCGTTAGGTAAGGGGCGGGCTCCAACCTCTCTATATATATCTGTTGTGGTGCAGTTTAGGACAGAGTAGATCATTTAACCTTAGTCAGGTTCGCTGGGTTTGTTTTGATCATGTCTTTCCTTTGGCGCCGTCCTTGTTCAGATCTCCCCCTTTAGACACGCATCTCTTATTGTAACAACCGGCATTCCCAAACACTTAGGAACATGACACCTGATGCACAGTTGTATTTTATAATCTGATGTAATCCTGGTTTAGGATGAATTCAGCTGCAGTGAAATGGAACACTAACTGAACACAGCTGTCATGTAGTTCCCACTGTTCATTTCATTACTTCATAATGACAGACGCTCTAAGGCTTTATAGTCTCTGTATGCTGGGTTTATAGCACAGTAACAAGCTCCGGATTAGCTGAGAAAGGGTCCCTATCAAGGGGCTTTGTTCTGAGGTCCACTGTACTAGACTACATTTGCGAGCACCATGAAGAACAATATGCAGAAGGCGTCCGTTATTAAATCTTGCAGGAGATTCCTCATCCATACCTCATATACGGGCTTTAGGAGCCAATCGTAAAGGGCAACAAATAATTTTCCAGGCTCTTCAAAAAATCTTAATCTTCACAGACTACCAAAAACAATGGCTTAGGGAACTTCTTCATGTTCACCTTCTTTACGCAATGTTCAGTCAGCCACCAGTAAGCTTCATGTGAAAGCCAGTATTAATAAGCACATATATACGCTTTAAAATCTTGTTTCATCTGTGAAAATCAGATTCTGAGTGAAAAGTCACTAAAACTCACTCGTACAAACGTACTGATACACGTTCACATCATGTGGACACTCCGTACCAACACAGTGAAAAAACGCTCAGGACAGTTGAAGTATCACTGCAGTACATATTAGTTACTTGTATTTTTCCATATGAAAAGACTCTATCTGTACACGCTCTCCTCCAGAGGGAGTTATCCATGGGTTAACCCTATGGGTTCTCAGAGTAAATGATTCATTCATGTATTTTCTCAGGCTGCTTATCTTAATGGGGGTGCTGGAGCCTATCCCAGTGCTCACCTGGCAGAAGGTAAAAACACCTTGGCGGCCAGTCCACCACAGAACAGTGTAAGATAATAAAGATTAAATCTATTTTAACAATATTCTGGTTTCTTTCATATACAGACATTTTGTACTTAATACAGTTTCATATGTAGGAGCTGCAGACAACTGGTAGCTGCCAGCACATGCCACTCTGTAGATCGTCAGCTTTCATTTACCAGCTCTGTGGGAATGATCACTGTGTGTTGTTAACTTTAGTACTGTGGCCCTTATTCATCAAAGCTGTGTTAAAAACAGATTTAATCTCCTTTAATGAAGTACAAACTGCTCTGTATCTGATTTAGAAAACCTTCATACAACCAGTAACTTTTTACACTGCTGAAGAAGAAATACACCATTTATAGAAAGTGCACATAAACGACCTCCATCTAATGGAATGAAACACACCCACTCAGACCGAGTAATAAACAGAAGTAATAATGGTCTCATGTCTTCACTAGAGACCTGTTTACTAGACTGGTCTGTTCAGCTAATCTGTCTTTAATCTGTCTGTTCTGTCTTCTAAAAGCTGTGGTGAGTTTACAACTCATTCTACGAGTACAGTAACTTTAATAAGACTGTTAGGTTTCGGTTGCTGTAATGAACGGATGAATGATTCTCCTGGTCAGTCACCTGTACCAGCTATGACAGTTTACTGTTATAAACCATCAGGACAAACTCATTCTTCCACATGAGCTTCAAAAAAAATCCAGTCAGGTTTTCAGTTTGACCAACACAGAGACGTATTCAGTGCTGTTTTACAAATTCCTTCTACTCTAGTCTTGCTGGATCTCAGTGCACCTTTCAGCACAGCTGACCAGATTCTAAAACTGTATTCTAACATTCCACATGGAGTTTAATTTCAGAGTTTCACTTTTTTATCAAGCATGTTACTGTTAATGTTAAAGACCCCAGGAGATGAATTTTCATAGCTATGCTAAATGATGTACTGCAGAGACTACAATCTCCATTCCCTCTGGTAACAGGTTTAACATCTGTGTGTCGGATATTTCTCAATGAAGTTCAACACCAATAACACACTGAAACGATCAAACGAGGCAGTAAAATTCAGATAAAGCTGCTTTATAAGAATCTAGTCCTCTTTACAAGCACAAACACAATCTGAATATGGACTTCCTGTACTAAAGTCCTTCAAGTTAATCTCAGTTATTTTTCATGTTATGTTATTTTCTATGTTAATTGCTGTAACTGAATTGTATTGTGTGTAGAGTGTGTTGTGATGGTCTTTGTAAATATATATTTTTATTTTAACTGTTTATTTTTTTAAATACTGCTTGACACTTCACCAATAATGACTCTATCCTAAATTAACTTATTTAAACTCTATTACTGTAGTGTAGTAGATGCTTCTGCATCTGTGTTAGTATTATTAAACGGTGGACTATGTGGAGAAATCCAGTGAAGTCTGCACTTTCCATTCCCTTCCCAAGGAGCCCAACTCTCAGTGGTACATGGTTGATGTCCATCCTTAAACCAGGCTGGAGTTGCTTCCTATTCACCAGCTTCTTAATCAAGCTGTAATGCAGCTACAGTGAATGTAACTGCAGCACCATGGAAGGTGGAATGGAACATTCGCAGAACAAGCTGGAGAATAGGAACTTTAATCACTTAAATAACTTTAATCCTGCACTCTGCACATTTCACTCCACACAGTTTCCCAAACCTTGGACAATGTGGAGCAGCTTCACTCAGCGTTTGGCCCTGAAGAGACTGAAGAGTGGAGCAGCTCCACCTTTACTAGCAACACAATACCAACAGCAGCCTGTGAGTAGCAGCCATGCATCTCCCATTTCAATCTAGAGTCAAATGATAGGGTTATGAAAGGGCATGTAAAACAGCATCTGGGGGTTTTCATCCTGAGCAAAGTCACATTTGTTCTAAGCAGAACATCAGAGAACAATTTAACATACTCAAACATACACCTTTAAACCTTAACCCTAACAGCCCCTTACAGTGTGTGCTGCCTGGCTGGAAAGAGATATACATATATATGAATGTAGCTGCCAGGCAAACGTTTACTTTCACTATCGGATATTTCTCTATTAAGATCATCACCAATAAACACTGAAATGATCAAACGAGGCAGTAAAATTCAGATAAAGCTGCTTTATAAGAATCTAGTCCTCTTTACAAGCACAAACACAACCTGAAGAGTGAAACTCTACATCAGTCATCAGTTTCTGCGGAGATCCTCACAACAGCCGTGCTGAGCGCGCTCGGCCTCGCGCCCGGACTGTGAAGCCCGGAGACTGGGGCAGACGAGCCGGCGCGCAGGGCGCTGAGGCGGCGCGGTGCTCGCACACCTCTACCGTCATTGTTCCTCTCCAACCTCCGATCTCTCAGCAACAAAACTGAGGAACTACTTCTGCTCAACCAAACCAACAAGGACTTCTCCGCTGCTTCTGCGCTCTGCTTCACGGAGACCTGGCTGTCCGAGCTGACCCCGGACAGCGCGCTGCACCTCCCGGGCTTCCAGCTGCACAGAGCGGACAGAGACGCGGAGCGCAGCGGCAAGAGCAGAGGAGGAGGAATCTGCTTCTACATCAACGAGCGCTGGTGTAGAGACACTACGGTACTGTTAAAGTCATGCTCCCCTCATCTGGAATCTCTGTTCATAACCTGTAGGCCGTTCTACTCTCCCAGAGAGTTCAGCTCATTCATTCTAGCCGGCACCTACATTGCGCCAAGCGCGTGCACGAGCGACGCGCTGAAACAGCTGGCGGAACAGATAACGAAAGTGGAGCGGGAGTTCCCGGACTCACTTCTCATCATTCTGGGGGATTTTAACAGCGCTAACCTCACGAAGCAGATTCCCAAATACAGACAACACATCGCGTGTCCAACACGAGAAGGCAACACACTGGACAAGCGCTACACCTGTATCAAGAATGCCTATCGCGCGGTCACGCGCGCAGCTGTCGGGCTCTCCGATCACAGCCTCGTTCATCTCATTCCAACCTACCGGCAGAAACTCAAAACCAACAAGCCGGTCATCACAACAGTGAAGAGGTGGACCAGTGGAGACACTGAGAAGCTGCAGGGCTGCTTCAAATCCACAAACTGGGCTGTGTTTGAGGAGGCGTTAGACGGACTGGACGAATACACAGACACTGTGACGTCATACATCAGTTTCTGTGAAGACAGCTGTATCTCAACTAAATCACAGGTGAGATACAGTAACAACAAACCCTGGTTTACTGCAGAACTCAAACAGCTTCGGAGGGAAAAGGAGGAAGCGTTCAGGAGTGGAGATAGAACTGTGTTTAAGGAGGCCAAATACAGACTGGAGAAAGGGATTAGAGCTGCGAAGAGCAAGTACTCAGAGCAGCTGAACAGACACATCACTGCTAACGACCCATCTTCAGCCTGGAAAGGCCTTCAGCTTCTCACTGCTCACAAGGTGAGAAAGACCCCCCTCCTCCTGAACGACCGTGTCAGGCCGTCCCAGGAGGGGCACTCCTGGGACACTTCCCATGCCGGCCACCAGAGTTCCAACTCACCGGAGTTCTGAGGCTTTCACGCCGGCTCCCTCCCACCTGCTGCTCATCTCAATCAATTATCCTTCCCTTTAAGTTGGGCTTCCGATCCCTAGATGTTTGTGGAGCATTAAACCACCATACTGGTTCCCGTGAGCGATTCAGTGTCCCTGATTAACCTCTGTTTATTGTTGTTTTAGACTACTCCCTCAGTTCCTGGCCCTTGAATTCTCTGGCTCTTAGTTTGGTGTTTTGAAGATCTTCTGAGCGTTTTCCTTTTTGAGACTTTTTGCTTTGGACTCTTTCTGTTTGTGCATTTGCTGCTGTTTAATTGGTACAATAATTACAGAATGCTCCACCTACCCTTTATCCGGTAGGACTCGAGACCATCCAGCAGGCTCTGCAGGCCCACGGTCAACTATTGGGTTCTCATGAGAGGCATCTCCAGCAGCTCACTCACAGCATCAGTGAGGTTACCCAATCGATACAGCCCAACATGAACACCACCTCCACGGCAACAGCGGCCCCCGTTGCAACGGTTCCATTCACTGAATCCCCGTACTGCCCAGTGCGCATAGCTACCCCGGACAAGTATGACGGGTCTCCGGGGTTTTGTAAGGGGTTTATGCTGCAATGCTCGCTAGTTTTCAGCCGTATACCTGCTGCTTTTCCCACGGACAATTCTAAGATCGCCTTTGTGTTGTCTCTCCTGACTGGCAAGGCGCTACAGTGGGCTATAGCTGTTTGGGGAGCTCAAGGGGAGAACTCACAGACCTTTTTGTCGTTCCAGCAGAGCTTCGAGGAGGTGTTTGACCATTCCGCTAGCGGAGAAGACCCGGGCGAGCAACTGTTGCAGCTACGACAAGGTTCCGCCTCCGCTGTCGACCATTCGCTCGCTTTCCGCACTCTGGCCGCTGAGAGCGGTTGGGGCGAGAAGGCGCTGAAGGGTATTTATCGCCAAAGCCTCAACGAGAGTCTGAAATCCGAGCTGGCATGCAGAGACGAGCCGCTGTCCCTTTCTCAACTTATCCAACTCTCCATAAAACTGGATAATATGATCAGATCTAGATGACACCACACCCCTCACGCCCTCACCATACAGTCTCCAGTGCCCTCAGCCGGTGAGCCCATGGAGATTGGGCGCGCCAGACTCAATGCTGCGGAGAGACAGCGCAGGCTTCAGGAGAACCGATGCCTTTATTGTGGAGAGCTGGGCCACTTCAAGAGCAACTGTCCCGCTAGTCGTAGATCCCCTCTCACTACACGGGTGAGTTATGTTTCTCCTGCCATAGAACGCGGACGTTTTTCCCTCATTACCACAGTTAGCTGGTCTAGTCACTGCATCACGCTCCCAGCACTCATTGACTCCGGTGCAGCGGGTAATTTCATAGATAAAGCTCTCGCACATGACCTACAGATTCCCCTGCTCCCTTGCAAGGTCCCCGTTCAGATTAAAGGTATAGACAACCGGCCGGTAGGCTCCGGCCACGTAACAGAACACACAGTTCCCCTGGTCCTCAAAGTCGGTGTTCTCCATACCGAGACCATTTCCCTGTTCGTGATTGACGCACCCAGTTGTCCCCTAGTACTTGGTTTCCCCTGGTTGGCTATGCATAATCCAGTGTTCTCCTGGTCACACAGCGAACTCACTCAATGGAGCAAGAGATGTCACGCTCAATGCATGTCCCTTCCTTGTCTTACCACGAGTATCGAAAGTCCTGAGATAGACACCCCTCTGACTGTCCCTTCTGAATATAGCGATTTAGCTGAGGTTTTTAGTAAAAGTAAGGCTGCCTCCCTTCCACCGCACAGACCATGGGACTGCGCCATCAATCTCCTCCTGGGTACCACTCCTCCTCGAGGTAGAATATATCCCCTGTCTATTCCTGAATCCCTAGCTATGGAGACATACATCAAGGAGGCACCAGATCTGGGCTATATTTGCCCCTCAACATCACCCGCAGCTGCGGGGTTCTTCTTTGTAAAAAAGGACGGCGGTCTACGCCCATGTATAGACTATCGTGGTCTAAACGCCATCACGGTAAAAAAACGTTTACCCATGCCCTTAGTCACATCCGCTATAGAACAAGTCCGGGAGGCCAAAATATTTACTAAACTAGACTTGCGTAGTGCTTACAACTTGGTTCGCATCCGTGAGGGCGATGAGTGGAAGACAGCATTCGTCACTAACACAGGACATTACGAATATTTGGTGATGTCATATGGTTTGGTTAACGCCCCCTCCGTGTTCCAAGCCTTCGTGAATGAGGTCTTGCGTGACATGCTCAATAAATTCGTTGTGGTGTATCTAGACGATATTCTAGTGTACTCATCTAACTATGCGGACCATGTGTCTCATGTACGCCAGGTCCTCCGTTGCCTCCTACATCATAGACTGTTCGTGAAACTCGAAAAATGCGAGTTCCATAAGTCCACCCTCTCCTATCTTGGCTACATCCTTAGTCCTCAGGGGGTCCAAATGGATGATAGTAAGATTCAGGCAGTTCTAAAATGGCCCCAGCCCCACACAGTAAAAGAACTGCAGAGGTTTTTAGGTTTTGCCAACTTCTACAGGCGCTTTATTCAGAATTACAGTATAGTCACGGTCCCCTTGACTTCACTGCTCAGAGGTAACCCAAAGAGACTTAAATGGAGTCCTGCCGCCCTCTCTGCCTTTTCTGGACTCAAGGGGAGGTTTACAAGTGCCCCTATATTGCGCCATCCCGATCCTTCCCAGCCTTTTGTAGTAGAGGTGGACGCATCCGAGACTGGGTTGGGGGCGGTGCTGTCACAAGCGCTTGGCAAGCCCTCTAGACTCCATCCCTGTGCCTTCTATTCCCGCAAACTCACACTAGCGGAACAGAACTATGACGTAGGCAATCGGGAGTTGCTTGCGGTGAAAGCGGCACTGGAGGAGTGGAGACACTGGTTGGAGGGCGCTCTTCATCCATTCACCATTCTCACGGACCACCGAAACCTTGAGTACGTAAGAACAGCCAGACGACTGAATGCCAGGCAAGCACGCTGGGCTTTGTTTTTCACCAGATTCAACTTCACGATGACCTATCGCCCCGGAACCAAGAACGTTAAAGCCGATGCTCTCTCTCGTCTCTATGATCACCCCTCTACGAGAGAGGCTGAAAAGACAATACTTCCCGCCTCCTGCATCGTGGCTCCGATTCTCTGGGCCATAATGGACGAGATCCAAAGGGCTCAAACCTCCGAACCTCCGCCGCCAACCTGCCCATCTGATAAAGTTTATGTGCCAACTATCAGGCCGTCTATTATGTGCCAACTATCAGGCCGTCCCAGGAGGGGCACTCCTGGGACACTTCCCATGCTGGCCACCAGAGGTCCAACTCACCGGAGTTCTGAGGCTTTCACGCCGGCTCCCTCTCACCTGCTGCTCATCCCAATTAATTATCCTTCCCTTTAAGTTGGCCTTCCGATCCCTAGGTGTTTGTGGAGCATTAAACCACCATACTGGTTTCCGTGAGCGATTCAGTGTTCCTGATTAACTTCTGTTTGTTGTTGTTTCAGACTACTCCCTCAGTTCCTGGTCCTTGAATTCTCTGGCTCTTAGTTTGGTGTTTTGAAGATCTTCTGAGCGTTTTCCTTTTTGAGACTTCTTGCTTTGGACATCTTCTGGGCGTTACTGTCTTTGGACTCTTTCCGTTTGTGCATTTGCTGCTGTGTAATTGGTACAATAAAGCCTACCATGGATCCGACACCTGCGTCTGGCCTGCCTATGTTACATACATGCGTAGAAATACCATGTTAATGTTGTTTTAACTAAACTGTGTAATAGACGCTGGAATTGAGTTCCACAGTTTAGAAGCATAATAACAAACTCTCCATGTTCACGCTAAGTACTTGACACTCAAAATGTACTGCACCTGTAACTTAACTTTTTATGTCAAAGTAACTATTGCACAACTGATCTAACTTGCTTGTTTAGGTTTATTGCAATGATTACAAGAAGTTGTTGTCACTCACCAAAATATGCACACCGTACTGGTTTTATACCCAAACTCTTCTAAATTAAGGCGGCACTAATATTACAACTGCAAAAAATCCAAATGACATCAAATCAATGGTATCAAATCTTATTTATTGGAAAAGAGCAGCAGTTTCACAAAACTGTGAAAAAAGTGACAACACTCTGACAGCAATCACAAAGCTCCAAGTTGTGCAAATATAAACCTTAAAAACATTTGGCTGATTGCACACTTCACTTAAAATTCAAACTGCAAAGTGAAGAACATGGAAAACGAATAAATTCTGGTGAAAACACAGCGTAACCCACAGGATAAGTAGTGTTGCATACTTGGTACACATATTTAATATACTGAGCCTTTATCTGTCATTCCAGCAACTGTGCATACAATCTTTAAAATAAGACAGTGTTGATATAGAGCCACATTTATTCGTACCAGTACTTTAAAAAAAACACATCACTCAGACAGAAACTGTCAAAATTGAGCAAGTGTTTGCAAAGAATATACGAACTATGATCTTACATGAATTATTCCCTGCGTTAATCTGTTGAACACTGCACCAAGAAATTAAAGTGGCTGATGTAAATATTTTCCTTCTTTTATTAGTAAATAAGAAGCTTTCTGTTCTAGTGCAGGGAGAAGTAGACATGAAGCATAAACAGTAATTCTGAACATGAACTAAACATAAACGTTCAAGAAAAAAATTGACAACATAAATTGTCACTGCCCAATGAAAAAATGTATCTAAAAAAATCCAAAATCCTAACTTTGAATGTAAATTAAAGTAAAAATGTTTTATTCCAAGTAATTTTGGAGCATTTCTATTGGTCCGTCCATCCTAAATTATTTATGTAGTAAAAAGACCAACTACTTTGTGATGCAAAAAATACAAAAGACAAAAATGAAAAACACGTTTTTCATTGTACAACAGTGCTATATTAGAACATGTTTACTGTTTTCCACAGATCAAAGATCAGCTGTTTCCTAACATTCAAAAAAAGAGAAGATTATCAGTGATGATCAGTTTGCTGACCCAAAAACTAGCAACTGTTACGTAATCAACTGTTTTACAGAAGAAGCTTGTTTAACAGGGACTGCAATTTTGGTTTTAGTTTATTCTGGCCTAAATGTGGTATTACCCGCTGGAGTTCAAATGTGTAGCTCATACACTTTGGGTAGTCAAGGTGTAATGCGTAAGTGAGCCCAAACAAAAGGCACACAGCTTGTGGTAGGTCGTGAAGACTGTCCATGACAACTTTACCCTCAAGGATGAACCCCACAGACAATGGATTTAAGCCCAGGGAGTTCAGATGGTGCCCTCCTTCATCATGCTCCACAATCAGGATCCCAGTAGCAGTACTGCTGAACGTCTGCTCTTCATCAGCACACTGAAAAAATGTAAAAACAGTACACTTCAGTCATTCAAACACAAGTGATTAAGTTACAACCCCAAATCTGTAAAAGCTGGGGCGGTATGGAAAATGCAAATAAAAAGAAAAAAATTTGCTTTGACTTCTATTATTGCAAACATTATGAAATTTTATGTTTTCTCTGGCTAACATAATTTTATTCATAAATATACATCCATTTCTGACATTCAGGCCTGCAGCATATTCCAAAAAAAAAAACAAAAAAAAAAACATAGGGCCATTTAGGGCTAGAAAAAAGGTAAGAATTTAATAATGACGTGATTTGAAAGAGATGACTAATCATGATTTGGTACAAAAGCAACATCCAGGAAAGGTCCAGTCCTTCACAAAGCAAAGATAGGCAGATATGGCCCCCATCCCAACTTTTTTGAAATGTGTTACAGTCCTAAATGGCAGGAATGGATGTATATGTACAAATTAAATGAAGTTGACCAGAGAAAAAGCTTGACATATCTATCTGCAATGAAATACAAGTCAAAGTAAATTTCACAAATCACCGCTATTTGTATTTTGATTTGGTTGTATTACAAATAATTATATTGCTATTAATCCCATACAACATGCCAATTAAAATCACTAAAAATGCCATCAGTCCTGTAGTAACGTTTTCCCTGAGGTCCAAATTAACCTTTATATCTCTTTAAGTTCAAATAATTTTATAAAAACTAAATGAAATGGCTGTCAAATTGTAGTAATCACACATGAAAGATAGAATGAAACAAAAGCAAAGATTTTACACTGCTATTTAAACCATTAACTTTCCAGGCTTATTACATACAAAGGCTTCAATGCAAGCTAACAGAACTTTTCTTAGGTTAATGAAGTGTGTAATAACACTTGGCTAGTCCCATACTGCACAGAAGTACACTAGACATACAAGCATATGAATCATGTGTTAAAAACAGAGCTCCAATGTCAGAAGTGCACACATTAGTGTAGTAAGTAAGGTACATTGATGTGTAGTTTGAGACACAGATTAGATGAGCCAATCAGAAGTGCGTGAAGGGAACTACTGCACCATTTAAGTTGCAATGAAGAATTTAAATACAGAGCGGGCGAATAAGAAAAACTTTAATTCCACATCAACGTAAGTTTTTAATATCTAACAGCTTTGGCGATGTGGGTAGCCATTTTATCCAATTTGTGTAAAATCTTTTTTAAACTTGACAGATATCAAGCTTAATCTGAGTCTTTGGGGAAACACTTTTCCACAGGACTGATGGCCTGTTTAGCAAGGCAGTTTGTACGGGACTAATAACCTACAACATACCCAAATGTTCTGCCCATTGCTCGTAACTCTATTAACTGTGAAATTATAAACTGATCCGTGATTATTATAAGGACACTTCTGTTGACAGAATAGTGTGGGTTAGCAGCAGGATGCCTGACAGAATGGAACTATTTTACCTCGCGGAATGTTAGTAAACAAACAAACAAAAAAAATCAACCTTACAGCACTTCCTCTGGTGCACTATTGCTTGAACGTTCACAGAATTTTACAGCGACAAAAACAAAAATATGAAGCTTAACTTACAAAGCATGTCTTAAAGAAATCTTCTGGATTATCCCCAAGCATGACAGGGAGTCCTCTTAATGCTAGGGTTCGTAGGACGGTTGGCTCTGAGGTCTTGAGGGAAAATAAAACAATGATAGACATCAGTATATATCCCACCTGCAAAATCAGTTTTGGTACATTTTGCGGTTCATCAATGGTCAATTTCTGACTGCAGGACCATTATTGGTTCGCTATTTTTGAATGAAGCATATCAATGCTGACCAAAGACAATCATGACCAAAGACGATCATTTCACTGTGTAAATAGTTTAGAATAAACAGACTACTTGAAAAGTTCTAAAAGTACTTGGAATGACTTTTTACATTAATTTTCATTCAAATTTAAGACCTGTTTTGCCTTCTTCTGTAGAATTGCCATTTTGGAAATTACTTTGGACATCAGCGTTATGCATGGTGTGGTAAGAGACTTGACCAGTGGTCAACAGTGAGAATAATGGTTGACGTATTTTGCATGGCAGCCGATTGATTAGTCTGTAATTATACACTTACAAAATGCATCTCTTACATACTGAGGGTACCTACTAATGCAGACAGTAACTGTAAGCTATGTGTTCTTAAAAACTTGGACAGAATCTGTCCAGCAAGTCCCCTCTTGGTTCTGAAAACCTCAACGAGTCGAGAGTTGTGTTGATCAAGGCCTTCATAAAAGTACTGCTTTAAATCAATCCCAGTGAATTCCATGTAAACCTAATAGAGAAAAGAGAAAAAAATAAAAACTGTGTCCAAAAGACATCATCTCCTTTCAGATAACATTCAGTCACCAAAGCTTACCTGATTTCTAGGAAAAGGGCAGGCCATCGTTCCACCAGTTGGCAGATTGCAGGTTTTTTCTTCACCACTTGTCATCACACTTGGAGTTCTTTTCTGCGTTTCTTCAACCATAACAATGCGAGCAGCTTCAAGGCTGGTTTGGTTTGGTCATGACCTTCAGGGAAATTTGGCAAGAAGTTTATTTCGCATTTTTTATATTCTTTCTTGGCGGTTCTCCATCAGGCGAATTCATTCCACGTTTTCCACCATTGACTGCAACATCATGGCTTCCCGATTTCCGCCGTTTGGTTCTGTAGTTTCCCATCTTAAATTTGAGGCTGTTTTTCCACCCACTCCAACCATTTCGTGAACCTCTCTCTGTGAGACATGGGTGCTTCTTTACAAGTGCAGCAGCAACCTCATCGTATTCTGCATCATCTGGAAATGCTCTGAATGTGTACATTCTTTCTGCTAGTCTCTCCAGGATTTCATGTTTGAGCTCTTTAGTGACTTTCAGAAGAGTTACATCTTTGAGATGAGCCAGGTTTCCTTGTCGAAGCCTATATTCTACATCAACACTGAAAAGCGGGATGTCAAAATCTTCTGGCCATTGTCCTACTCTTTCAAGAGATGAAGAATTAGAAAGTATCTCAGTGTCAGCCTTGCTGGGTGTATCACTTAGTGGCTCACTGAGTGCATCTACAGGTATCATCTGTAGTGTAGGGATAAGTTTCAGTGTAGGTTTCTCAGGAAGCTCTGATATGTTGGTATTGCACTGTGAAATTAAAATTAAATCCCAGAGTTTCTTGAAGTTGACATATTAAATCTTCAACTGAGGCTGGTTTTGCAGGCAGAACAACTTTCCTTATGTCAGCTTCTGAAACAATGACTCATGAGCATCCTTGAGTTTGTAGCCATCTAGAAACAATAACAGAAAAGCAATAGCAAATTAGGCAAATCACACTTTCAGCAAAAAATAAACCGCTTTGGTGTCACCATGAAGTTTCCTTTTATTCTGTAAGCTGACAGCGGAAAGACATCGTTTAACTCTGATGTCCGAATCACACACAGAGGTGGGAAACTATCGTAGCAGAGTTCATACGATTGGAAATGTTCACTGTACCATGCTGTCATTGCTTTGCATACAAAAAGGACCCCTGTGTTGATGGCAACAACCTGCGTTACCTGTTTGCATTCAGGGAGACCTGAACATGAACCAGCAGAGCGTATCATATCTGCACTGTAATTAATTCCATCAATAAAGACAGAATTTGCAACAAGAACTGAAGGTGTCTGTGGAGCTCTCTCATCAAATATGTTCTGTATATTCTCAGGGTACGATGAGACCAGCGCAGATCTAACCCTGTCCATCTCAACACAGGGTCGGAAAAATGAGCCGGAATCCAAATGGAATGCCAACATTTTTTGGTGTTTGCTGGCCAATTACATTTCTGTCATTTTGAGAGTCACGAATGATCTTTTTGAATACCTTATGCTTACCCTCAAAACGCATTGTCCAAACATCTGAAAGAGGACCAAACACCCTAATCAACTCAGGATAATGTTCCACAAAATGGTGTTTTGGCCGCAAGTGAAAAGTAGCTTGCAGCACCTCTCTGTGCTCTGACAATTTACTTTCCAGGAAATGAACCGACTCCTCAGTGTGTCTTGGTGCTACAGACAATTCCACAATATCTTTGAGTAGCATTAGAATTTCCCAGGCATTGTCTCCTTCTGGGACACTGTGACCAATGAGAAGTGGTAGTAGTCTAAGCAGGGTCCAATTTTCATGGCCATTTCCACCAATTGTCCCTTTGCTAGAAAAGTTTTTGGCAGTTTGCTGAGGTTCGTCAGTTTTGTCAGTGAATGAATATGCAAATGACTTTATTGCCTGGTTGAGGAAGTTTAAGGTGAAATACTTCTTGGCCTGAAATGCACAGACAAAGCTCAGTGGGAACAATCCCTTCCAAAGGATCATGTACTATGTCAGAAGGATAGCCACCTTTCACACCATAGTGTGGACTCAAAGCAGGTCTAGCCTCGCCTCCTGCACATGTTTACTGTGATTTCCTGTAGTGCGAGGTTCAAAGTCTCTGGTACTCACCTCTCTGTTCTGGGCTTCACTTCTTGTTGCCATACAGAACCTGCAGAATCGCTGCAAGAGAGTGAGCTCCTAAGTTATCAGCAGAAACATACAAAACTGTGCCCCTGACACTTTTCCCCAAAGGCTCAACATACACACCATGCTGCTCTAATGAAACAAGGTCTTTGATAAGCAGTTGCAAAACTTTTGCGCAGCCGCGTTCACGCTAACTGTATTGCACAGGAGCGAGAGCTGGATTGGATGAAGTGTGGACCTGTACTTTGATGGAAGGTTTGCAATCACCCAGTGCACAGCACACATGTTGTGCTTTTTCTTTGAAGTTCCTAGGGGGGTTTGAACCTTCAAAATCATAAATGTAAAGACCAAGAGCAATTCTTAATTCGTCAGTTTTGAAAAAGTCATTTCCCTTGAAGTTAGAACCATCCTTGTAAGATTGGTATTCATATTGGGAATGAGTCTGAGTTGATAGGACATTGTCCAGAACATCTTGCTTGTTTAACAACTTCTGCAGCATTGACTGGACTGGTACAAACACAACAGCCCTTATCAACCACATATTCCACTGGCATTACTAACGGAAACTCTCTCAACACATATAATGCTCGTCTTTTTGAGGCAGATAAAGGACCATTTGTGAATTTCAAAAGGACATTGTTTTTCTGATACTGTGTTTACCAAGCTTTTATGACTGACTGTCACAGTACTTTGTGAGAATACCCTTAATTGAGTCATGTACTGAGGGCTGAGACAACTGATGTATTTGATTAAGCTGTTGAATTATTTCCTGCACAGCTTTCTCTGGTACATGAAGAATCGAGATGCTAAGAAAGGAGATGCTAAATCCTGCTCCAACTGACTTGTTAGATCCTGAAGGTCTGTGACTGTGGATTCTTCAGTGTCCTCTAGCTCAAGGGTGTCTACATCTGGCATGCTCTCTTGGGCAATATCACATACACGATCGTGACAAATTTCCGAAATTATTTCTGACTTAAACATTCTCCAAGTGTGTGTCCTGTGTTGTTTACTTTGATGAGCATTGAATGTTGAGTACACCCTAGTTTGGAAGCTGCAGTCTGCATAAGGGCACTGTACTCTTTGATAAACTCTTAGATGAATACTGGGAAAGGGAGAAGTCTGCCACAGTGCAAGGTTCAGTAAATTCACATAGCTGAAAGTTAACTTGACATTTTCAGTTTGTCCATCATGAGTGTTTGAGTGGACTCTGGATAAATGAGCCCGAAGTGCATTCACAGATTTAAATGTGCATTTATCATGCAGACATGGACAGGGGACAGTTCTTGTGTAGCCTCCATGTTTTAAGCGATAACGCCTCAGCAGTTGTGCTCTTTTTCAGTGTTGAATGGACAGCATTTACATTTCCACAACATGCTTTCTCAAACCACAAGATAGACAAACACGCATTAGCTAGTTGTTTAAACTGCCTTGCTATAAATCCACATGGGAATCCCGTAATAATATAAAGCAAACTCCACAAGAATGGTTGAAAAATTGGTTGAAGGCACCCGAATATAAATTAAAATGGAACTTGGCTCCAAAATGTAACTGCAACACCAGTTGAGATGGAACGGGTCGTCGAGTTTCTAACCCGCTGGCTAGAATGCGTTTTTACATGAGACACGTCTCGTTCGTCGTTAAAACTGGATTAAAATGACCCACGCATTTCTACAGTCAAGGTCTAGCAGCCATGCTAGCTAAATAAATACAACGGTCAAGCTTACTTCTCTCTGTGCGTCGTGAAACTTCCACTTGGCAGCGCGCCTAAACCTGGGAGTGAGGCGACGTATGAATCCGTTGGATGAATCGGTTGAATTAGACGGAACAGAGCACACAGTTTATGAAATGGACGAACACGAAGAACCCGACTCAGAAAAATGAATTAAATCTCTCAAGTAATTGCGAGCGCTGCAGATTTAATTAACTACATGTAAAATTATATGTTTCCAAAACACATCCATTCAAGCTAACCAGATAGCTAGCTAGACATTGGCCAGTCAAACAAGTTAATAGCTAACGAAGCTAGCAAATAAAGCAATACGTAAAAGAAACGTGGTTGAGAAACCTTAACCATTTCAGTCAAACCTCAGCAAAATACAGAAAACTAACGCTAACTGACCTAGCTATTTTAACACTTCAGCTAATTCAGCTCCAACAGCTAAGTTCTCTGGCTCTGTTTAAACTATGTCAGCACCTACCTGATCAGTTTTTAAATATGATCTCAGAAAATGAACTGAAATACAACTTTAAATGGCAATAAACACAGTTTTTCTTGGAATCAATCCCAGTTATTTGAAAATGTTCTAGAACTGTGCATTCACGTGACAGACAGGAAAGCTAAAACTTGGATTATTGAGTTAATTTCTCTTAAAACACCAAGTACTCATGATCATTCAAAGAGATAGTACAAACTACTTATCAAGATTAAGTGATGTCTACTCCATGTAAGAAATTAAGTAATTTCAACTTAATTTTTTAAATACATGCTGCTGGTCTTCCTGGGGCGGATACAATCTTCTAAACAATGTCACATGGCTAGAAATGTTTGATGGTTGGAAGGACTTGACCTAGACTTTCAAGTACTACCCTGGCCCCCTATTTTCCCAGATTTGTACCCAGCTGAGCATCTGTAGGACCACCTGAATTGTTGTATTGGCTCTATGGACCCTTAGTTATTGGTAGCATTTCAGGTGTTGGTGTTAGAATACAGAATGTTAGATTCTCCAAACAGTTCAGAGTCATATTAACACTGAAAGTTAACAGTGTCAATATTATGATTTTCCTGTCGGTGTAGTGCAACCAAATATGCCCCAAAGTAGAGTTAATACCCCATCACCATCCATTACTTTTCATATTTATCTTAATATGTGTGTGTAAGAAAGGCACAGTATCTACTTTTTGCTTTTTAGCTGCAATTCTTAGTTCCATTTTAATCAATAATAATAAGAAGTAAAAGAGAAACCAAATTAAAGCATTTTATTTAATATAATTTAATTAATGATTTTTGTTCATACAGTTTACATTGTTTATTAAATCTTAGTAAAACAAGCATATTAATTATGTATTACTTTTAATTAATTTAACTTTGATATTTAATGTTCTAAGTACTAATAAAAGCAAGAAATTTCCACCATTTTAACTGTGTAGGTCAATGTGTCACAATTTTGTATTTGCTAAACGCATAGACAAATAAGATTTATCTTTATAGGTAAGAGGCATTGCTCTGATATGGTACAAGCTTATATACATTATAATATTTTATAAAGTATATATATATATATATATATATTTATAAAGCTTGAATGTGAGATGTATGTATGTATGTATGTATGTATGTATGTGTGTATGTATGTGTGTGTGTGTAGGTATCTCTCTGTCTCTCTCTCTCTTTCCGTCTCTGAGAATCTGGTAGAAGGTAAGCCCAGAAGTAAACAAGCTCATTATACTCTCTTTTCCTCTTCTAGTCGGAGTGGCAGTGCACACTGAAGGAGTAATCCTACGTATGGCCCACATTATAACTACAGATTCAGATTATAACCCCAGTAAGTGATATAAACCCTGTGTTTGGTGTTATATCCACACATGCGGCTTAATCAGATCTACAGACTAAACCAACGGTGCACAGAATAAAGACCGCCAGCAACTTGATATTTAAAGTAATTACTCAGAAATAAGATTTCCTTTTTACAACTGTAGTTCCACATGAGCATTTAAACAGATTAGGAGACCTTAGTAAATACTGTAACCTAGGCAGATCAAACAGAACGGTCTACTTTCACTTTCACTTAGAGCTGCAGGAACGTTTTATTAAACTCTTATCCTGTTCACTCTTATCGTCTGTTACAGTGTTTAATGAGCAGCAGTGCGGTATTAGTAATAACCACTGCTGTATTTAACAGTATACAGAGTCATCATATCGTTATTAAAGCTCTCACTGGTGACCAGTGTCATATTTAGTATGCTCAGCTGTAAGAGCACATTTATCATGTTTAATAAAAAAAACTAAACTTACTCCAGCTGAACCATTCCATGACTGTGTGTAATCGCTGCTTCTACAGCTTCTTCTTCATCTCTCTGCTGTTCTGTCTCTGCCGGAAGTGGACTGAAGCGGAAGTTAAACGAGTGGATCTGCTTTAGCTCTTCTGTGGGCGGGTAGATTATAGGACGTAGGCCTACAGTTTTGATATACAGACCTCAATATCAGACCAATATCAACCTAACTTGGTTGGAACTCGGCTGGTCGGCCTCCCCGAGGGCGCGGAGAAAGACGACCCGATCGGTTTCATTAAGAAGCAGCTTCCGGTGTGGTTGCCAGCGCTATCTATGCGGGAAATAGAGGTGGAAAGAGCTTATCGCGTATACTCCAGATCATCCTCCGATCATGGTAAACCTCGCGCTTTCCTTTTCAAATTGCTCCGATACAACGATAGGGATCTCTTCCTTTAGGAATGCAGGCAGGCTCGTTAACTTCCCGGATTATTCACCGAGAACCGCCAAGAAAAGGGGCGCTTTCATCGCCTTGAGGAAGAAGATGAGGGAAGCAGGTATTCAGTCCTTCCTTTTATATCCAGCAACTCTCAAAGTTGCACTTAATGGCCAAACGTATATGCTGCACACACCGGAGGGTGCACAGGGGCTCCTGAGGATTAAGTTGGATGTTGATGTGTGTATAATGTGAGATTATGCATATTCATCACTGAAAACTATTTCATGCTTGACTATTTCAGACTTGTTAAGGTTGTAATTACTAAGGGTTGTCACGTTCTACTGCTATTTTATAGTAAGGGATGTTGTTGCTTTGGCTGAGAGGGCCACTAGGTCAATGTCGCTGCCACGGACCTTCACGTTGGGTGGGAGGCGGACAGAGGCGTTGTTGGTCGGTCCATCACTGTTTGTGTTTAGAGGGGGTTAAATCATTCTATACCCCCATTGTAATTAGTTCAGAGGGGATGGATAAAGGGATGTGTGTGGTGTTTAATCCTGTTATACGAGGGATTTTCAGTTGTGACTGTTTGTTCTTATTTTAGATTTTTCTGAAACATACATGGACTGATTTCAACTCCTTCATAGATGGCTGTTATTAATATATTGAACTGGAATATTAATGGTCTTAATGATCCTCTAAAACGTACCAATTTTCTTGATATGCTCTTAAGGAAAGGGGTGGATATAGCTCTGATCCAGGAATCACATGTAAGTAAGGAGAATGTCAAAAAGTGTAATACAATTTACAAGGTTGCTTCTTTCTCGTCTGCAGATAATGCAACAAAATGAGTTTTAGTGATATTACGCAGAAATCTACAGATTGACATACTGCAACATGGCAGTGATGATGATGGTAGAATAACACATATTACAACAATAATAGGTAATAGAAAAATAGTGTTTGTTTCAGTTTATGCCCCTACCCCAATTCTTTACTAAATTATATAAATATTTATCCAATTTGTCAGATTTTGAGTTAGTTATGGGAGCTGACATGAATACCGTAATGGATAGATCTGGTGTGGATGCTACCTCTTCCCAAGTGAGCTCTTCCCTTGAACTTAAACAATGTATTAATATGTTATCCCTGATAGACAGCTGGCGGCAGTTTAACCCAGACACTAAAAACTACACTTTTTTTCTCGGCTAGACACAAAACTTATTACAGAATTGATTATTTGTTCACTTCACACACTTCACATCGAAGTTTGATCAGTATAGATATCTGTCCTTTATCATTGTCAGATCATCATTGTGTTCTGTCTAAATTCCGGTTTACGTCTGAACAGCCCAGAGTCTCTCGTTGGCGCTTTAACACAAAGTTACTGCAGAATGAAGAATATTGCACTCGATTCCATCTCAATTTATCAGAATTTCTCGCATTCAATCGGGGTTCAGTCCAAGATTAGTTAAAGGTTTTATTAGAGATAACGCTATTGCATTGGAAAACTCTAATCAGCAACTCTATTTGGAAGACTCTAAAGAACAAATTGACCTAATCAAACAGAAGCTTAATAGACTATTAAGAGAAAGAGCAGTTTAGACATGATTAACTTTTCGTTAGTTAAAGGCGCATTTCATAGGAATGTTAACACAGTCATCATAACATTATTGCTTAAAAAAGACAAAGATTCAATGTCCTGTAACAACTACCGGCCAATCTCTTTAATCAATACTGATATTAAAATGTATGCAAAAGCATTGGCCTGTCGGTTAGAGGCATATTTGCCAAATCTTGTTCATTGTGATCAAACAGGTTTTGTTAAATCCCATTCCGCTTCTGATAACATTAGACGTTTATTACATATCATCCATTTTGCTTCCGTTAATGAATCTCCATGGGCTATTTGGTCTCTGGACCATGTGCTTTGTCACCTTTGCTTTTTACTCTGTCTTTAGAACCTCTTGCTCAGGCCATACACCAGATGTCCCATGATCTGTCTGTTACCATGAAAGAATATCGACATTGTATATCACTATATGCAGATGATATTTTATTATTTTTGAATAACCCTGTCAAATCTATGCCACTTCTGCTTGACCTGATTAATGATTTCGGGAAACTATCAGGTTATAAAATTAATTGGAATAAATCTGCTCTCTAACCATTAAACTTTCAAATAGATTCGGCTGAAAATGGACATCCCGGTAGTTGGCCCCTTCAGATACCTTGGGATTGATATTTATCCCTCCCTAAATAAAATAGTGGGTAAAAATTTTGACAGTATCTTAAAGCTTATAGAATACAATATTTCTAAATGGTCATGTCTTCCTACATCCCTTCAAGAAGGATATCAGCGGTTAAAATTAATGTGTTACCTCGTATTAACTTTTTAAAATGTCTGATCCCTTTGCCTTGTCCTGTGGGGTTTTGGGAAAACTTGATAGGCTTTTTTCTGCATATATCTGGAATGGTTACCGACCTCGTATTAAGTTGTCTACTCTGCAGAGACCGAAATCAGAAGGGGGTCTGGCGTACCCGAACTTTAAACTGTATGCCCAGTCTTTTACTCTTCGTTCACTATCGATCTGGCTGGACTCAAGTATTCAAACGTCATGGCGTACGCTAGAAGAATCCTTGGTTAGTTCATACAAATTAAGTGATCTTATATTCTGTAACGTTCCTATCAGACATTGTAAATTGTATTTTGGCCCTATAATATCTCATGTTTAGCGATATGGCGTGTAACCATCAAGATGTCTGACTAACATACAATGGCATTCTCATTCGCCACTTTTCCATAATCATAATTTGCTGATAGGAAATGCCCCATTTGTTTGCCCCAATGGGAAGCAAAAGGTATTCAGCATATGGGAGATATCTTTGGTGATGATGGGTTGAGATCTTTCCAAGATTTAAGAAGGCAGTTTGATCTGCCTGGTACCTCTTTTTTTTTTAATATATTTACAATTGAGGTCTGCCCTTCGGGCACATTGGGTACCATGGAGCTCTAAGCTACAGGAACACACATTTCTTAAGGTTATTGTTCCCACTGAGTGCATCTGCTTAGCATCTAGTATTTATATTTCTCTGCTCAAAGCATTACATACACTGCTTGCTTAGTCTGGTCCAAGGACCTGAATTTGGATGAACAGACTTCTTCTTTGAACAGGACGTGAGGTGAGATATTGCTTTCTTCTCAGAACCCAGATCACCAAATGATACATTGGAAATTTCTACATAGGTATATAACAACGTGGTATATTTATGCATTATTTTTGGTTCTGTCCAACTGTTCTTTATTTCTGGCATCAGCTTGCTGATGATCTTACAACTTTAATCGAATGAAATATTCCATGTTCATCCTCTTTTTGTCTTCTGAATGATTTTTCTTCATTTAATATCAGTCTGCAACAAAAAAACGATTATTACTCTGCGCTCTAACTGCTGCAAAGAAACTACTGGTTAATCGATGGAATCCTCCTCATTCCATCACAAGAAGGCCATGGCTATTGAGCTTTTGGACATTATCTTGCTTGAACTTTCAGTTGCTCGTATGCATGGATCAAGGATGGAAACTATTAAGTCGTGGGAAATGGCAATTTACTCTGTGGAATCCCTGCTGTCTTCATCTTAGATGTATTTTTGCTGTGCACTTGATAACTTTAAATAAATAAATTTGCACACTGTGAACCTGTAACCTTTACTCTTATTCTGTATTTTGCATCACCACACAGAGGGGGAGGGGGGAGGGGGAGGTATGGTCTGAATTTTTCTGAAGTCTGACAATTGTTGATATGTTGTTGTTTCAGACAATATGGGAAAAGTAATAAACAGTTGTTCACAAAAAAAGAAACTCCAGATTAGAGTATGAAGAACTCTTTAGCCCAGCACAGAGTAGCAGCACTCCTAAATCCTCAGTGTCATTGCTCATAAGGTACAGATCTTTCAGGGAATGTTTTTGGTATGCTCCTTAAGCATCTGAAAGTTTTACTATGAGGAATTTTGGGATTTTTTTAGTACATTCCAAATGAATTATATGTGTTCCTAACCATTTTTAACAGTATTTTTCCTAATATTACACAAAGCCAATCTGCAGAAAAAGAACACAAGAGATTGTGCATTAAAAGTTTGTTTGTAGTTCTTACTGACTGGATGTCCAATTCAGCAACAATGGGCTCCACTCCGGAATCCTGCAGGTCATTGTTACTGAGGTTCAGCTCTTTCAGGTAGAATTTATCTTGTATCAAAACTGATCCCATTTTTTACAACCCTTTTTCTTAATATTTTAAAATGTCAGTCTGCAGACAGACAACACAACAGTGCATAATTATCTGTTGAGTTTTTCATTTTTGCTGACTTGAGAATCTTCTGTTCACTGTGTGATCTTATCAGTCCTACCTTCAAAACTTATTTTTCCAAAGATTCCACAAAGTCAGTCTGAATATAGACAACACAGCAGTGGATAATTATCTACAGAGTTTGTAATTCATGTTCAGTGTGTGATCTCATCAGTTCAGCAAAAACAGGCTCTACTCCTGAATCCTGCATGTCATTGTTACTGAGGTTCAACTTTTTCAGGGAGAATGTATCTAGTTTCAAAACTGATTCCAGTTTTTGTAAATGTTTTTCTTAGTATTCTACAATGTCATTATGCAGAGAGACAACAGTGCAGAATTATCTACTGAGATTGTGGTTTTTGCTGTCCTGACCTGAATCTCTAGTTCAATCTCTAGAATCTCACAGTGTCATTTTATCTGTTCAGCAAAGACAGGCTCCAATCCAATCCTGTAGGTCATTGTCACTGAAGTTCAGGTCTTAAAGGGAGAATGTATCTACTTTCAAAACTGATTTTTTTCTCTTTCAGGGAGGATGTATGTAGTTTAAAAATCGTTTTTTTCTAAGATTCCAAATTGTCATTCTGCAGACATAGACAACACAGCAAGTTGAGATTTTTTTTGATGACCTGTGAAACTTCAGATTAGAGTGTTCTCATCAATCTAGCAAAAGTAGGCTCCACTCCTGAATCCTGGAGGTCATTGCTATTAAATTTCAACTTTTTCAGGGAGGATGTATGTAGTTTCAAAATCGATTTCTCCTAAGAATTCAGTGTTAGTCTGCAGAGAGACAACACAACAGATTTTGCATAATTATTGAGTTTTTATGCCTTGCTGACCTGAGAATCTCCAGATTAGAGTATGAACTCTTTAGTCCATTCCTAATAAGTTATACAAATTTCAGGTGCTGTTTTTGGTATGTTCTATATCAAAAATGTATGTCCTTAACGATCTAAAATTTGACTATTACTTTAGAATTTTGGGATTTTTTATACATTTCAAATGAATGATACTTGTTCCTAGCCATTTTTAAATATATTTTTACTAATATTACACAAAGCTAATCTGCAGAGAAAAACACAAGAGATTGTGCACTATATCCAGTTTGTTTGTAGTTCTTGCTAACTGGAGAATTTTCAATCACAGGTATGATCTCATTAATTCAGCAACAATGGGCTCCACTCCTGAATTCTTCAGGTCACTGCTACTGAGGTTCTCTATTAGGTAGAATTTGTCTAGTTTCAAAACTGATCCCAGTTTTTCACAAGCGTTTTTCTTAGTATTTTACAACGTCAGTTTGCAGACAGACAACACAACAGTGCATAATTATATACTGAGTTTGTAATTCTTGCTGATGAGAATCTCCAATTCACAGAGTGGTCTCATCAGTCCAGCAATGACAGGCTCTACTTTTGAATCCTGTAGGTAATTGTTACTAAAGTTCAACTCTTTCAGGGAGAATGTATCTACCTTCCAAACTGTTTTTTCCTAAGATTCCACAACTACAACTGAAAATTTTTTTTTTACAAGTTTTTACTAATATTACACAGAGCCAATCTGCAGAAAAAAAAACACAAGAGATAGTGCAGAGTAGTCAAGTTTGTTTGTAATTCTTGCTGACTCTGGAATCTTCAGTTCACTGTGTGATCTCTTCAGTTCAGCAAAAACAGGCTCCACTTCTGGATCCTGCATGTCATTGTTATGGAGGTTCAACAATTTTTGTTCTTGTTCCTAACCATCTGAAATGATTTTTGCACATCTTCATCCTAATATTTCACAATGCCAGTCTGCAAAAAAAGAACACAATAAATTTTGCAGTTTGGTCAGTTAAGTTTGTAGTCATTGTTACTGAGGTTCAACTCTTTCAGCAAGAATGTATCTAGTTTCAAACCTGATCTCAGTTTATTGAAAGTGTTTTTATTAGTATTCCACAATGTCAGTCTGCAGACAGACAACACAGCACTGCAGAATTATCTATTGAGTTTAAAGTTATTGCTGACATGACAATTTCAAGTTTAAACTGTAAACTTTTTAGTCCACCACAGAATAGCTCCAGTCCTAAGTGTCATTGCAACTGAGGTCCAAATATTTCTGGGTGTTTTTGTCAGGGGTCGAAGGGATACGTTTCTAATCAGAAATTTTGATTTGGAGTTTGGGGCTATATTTGGCACTTTCCAAATCAATCATCTTTTTTTTCTAACCAACTAAAATTTTATTTTTTTTACATGTCTTTAATTTCTAATATTATTCAAAGCTAGTCTGTAGATAAAGAACACAAGAGATTTTGTAGTATAGTCAAGTAAGTTTATAGTTCTTGCTGACTGGAGAATCGCAATACAGCAACGATGGGCTACACTCCTGGATCCTGCAGGTCATTGTTACTAAGGTTCATCTCTTTCAGGGACAATGTTTCCAGTTTCAAAACTGATTTTTGCAAATGTTTTTCTTAGCATTCTACAAGGTCAGTATGCAGTCAGACAACACAACAGTTGTTGAAGTTTGGAGATGAAGGGCAAGTTTGGTGATTCTTTGGTTTTCTTTTTAGTGTAGTTGTATAATCACATTTTAACTTCTGTACGCCAATGCTATCTAGCCAATTAGAAATAGTATGTTTACCATGTAAATCTGGATGATATGTCATTCTCAGTACAGCAGTAACACTGTTCTATTGCTTTTCATGGTGTGTGTGGTGCTGCTATGAATGTATGGGGTGGTGTTGCTGGAGTTTTTACACACTTCAGTGTCACTAGTTTAAGAGTGATCCACTAGCTACATATCCAAACAAAAGCAACTCTATGATAACTTAGCAGTAGTGCAACAGTACAAAAGGTGGTATACAGTCTATTGCTGTACACCAGCTGTAAGGGTTTCTGATAAAGTGGTCAGTAAACTAAAACAACAGCAAGTTAAAAAGGTCCAGTGAAAAAATTGAAGCACAGGAGCAGAAGAGCATTAGACACCATTCGTAGCATTTAATTTTCTTTTGCTTTAAAATAAAATACTAAAGCTCCAAAATGAGGGGTACAAGAAACAAAGAAGCAAAACAGGAGCTGAACCAACTCAACGAGTTGGCACAATGAAACCCCAACAAGCAACTAAACATTAATGACTGAAATGGAACTAAGGAAAAGGAGTAGGCAAAAGTAAAGGTCTTAATACTTAATACAGCAGAAAGTACAAAATACTACATGGAAGTGAGTTAATACAAAAGTTAGTGGCTACCACTGTTTTAATGCCACTACAGCCAATTAAGCTATTGCTTATCACTGTTTTTTTAACTATTATGTTAAAAATAACATAATCGATAAGCCCTCTGCTTGTTGCCCGCTGTTCAAACTCCCACACGTTGATAGACCTAGAGCAGCACAGGAATGCGAGTTCCTAAACTCCAGCAACAAGGTCCTAAAACCTGTTTCCAGAACTTCCAGAAGACTGTAACAATTCTGGAAGCACATGTGCTCTGAAACCTGAGGAGGCATTCTGTAGATTTGCTTGCTTGAAGTCAACAGGATTTTTAAAGGTCATTGATATATATATATACATATGTCGTTTAAGTTTTTAGTCAACATTTGGCAAAGGTGGACAAAGGAGCAGCTCGACCTTACAAGAGAATCTAGGTGAAATCACATGAAAATGATATGTATTATATGGGTATTCATTCTCTACAACATTGCGACCGTCAATGTATTATCTGTCTAGTAATTATGTATTCACTGTAGGTCACTGTCATGCCTGCTGGTTCTCCTCTCACCTCTGATCTCCTGGACTCCATTTTCCATAACCCATCACCTGATGTCACGTGTCCTGCCTTGCTCAATCACACCCCGTGCCTCGCTCTTGGTCTCCTGAATATTGATTGGTCACCTGGCATTAGTCTGTTTGTTTAAATACTTCTCTTTTACACTGACTCGTTGCGAAATATTGGCGCTCTGTTGCGTACTGAGCATTCTCTATCTATTTGATCTTGTTAGTCTGGTTTTGACTCTTCTTGTTTATCCTCATTGGTACCTCTGCCTGGTCTGATTGTCTGCTTGGTTTGACCCCTGCCTGTTTATTGACTCTGACTCAGTTTAGCCCTTGATTGTATTTCACTGTTCTTGGTGTTGCTGTGTTCTTGTATAAACCTCTTTAATAAACTGTGCCTTGCTTTTAGTTCTGCGCGCGTCACACTTGTCTATCGTCACAGTCACAGTAGGAGGAGACAGTACTTAATAAACCTCTATAAGAAGAGCTTGAGGTGCAGAAAAAACAGGCACATCTGCCAAATTGTACACATGCTAGTTGACCTTTGCATTGTGTATAAATTTCATGGTAAACAGACAAAAAGTAATATTTCAAAACTATGTGGAGTCTGGTTGCATCAAAAATAAAAAGGACAGTTTTAGTAACAGAGATGAAATGCAAGACACTTTGTGCCTACACAAGCAGACTACAATACAATGAAATGTTTTTTTTTGTAAGTGAAATCAAGAGTCAAGACCAACATTAATTGATAGACTATCATTTACTGCTATCAACTATAACATTATTATTACAGTACAGGACGAACACCCCTTCCATCTTTGATGCATGGCCCAAATACCCTGTCCAAGCGGCCAGTGCATCAGCTTGCTCTACATTTATACAAAAGAAATTCTTTCAGTAATGTCTATAATTGCATCATTTCATATGAACATTTCTAGATGTGCTACACAGCAGCACATTAAAAGCTGACATTGTTATATGTTAAGATCAAATGTACATATGTACCTCTACAGCCTGCTGAATCTCTTCAAATGCCCTCTGGGAAAAACTTCTGTGTAATCCTGGAGACTGCAGGATTCTTCTCAGATGTCTTTCACTAACATACAAATACAAAACTGATAATTTTTTTTTCCTGCAACCGAGCTGATCGATTCTACGCAACATAACTTCCAACCAATCAGACGTGAAAATATCTTGCTGCAGTTGAGGTTACCTGATGTACACTCTTCCAGTAAACACACACATTGTGAGCAGAGAGAGTGAGCGCTGCATCCTTCTTCCCAACTCTGTGGATCTCCATGCAGCTTTTATGCTTATCTGAGTAGTGAAATGTTTGTTCAGACTGAGTGTTGTATATGGTTATATACAGAACCTTTTTGAAAACGGTTCTGTATAGCACCAAAAAGATAGGTTATTGTTATAAGAATGCTTGAAGAATCATTCTTTTTAACTGTGTACCTTAAGTATTGTTTCTGTGACACAGAACATGTAAAAATAACAGAAAAAAGTTTGATTAATCGTTAACCATAAAACTAATGATTATGCTAATGACACACTGCATTTAATGTAGAAAGCAAAATGGATTATTAGGGTACAGATGAAAATGACTACATTTAAACATTTTACATATTATCTGCTAGTTTCTGAAGCAAACGCAGTGCCTAAACTGATCAGAAAATAATTTCCTGACCTGCAACACAGCACTGAACACAGAAGTGACAGTTCAGCACTTCAACACTAGATGGAAGGCTTGTTCTTTATTTTTCAGTGCCCCCCTCTCTCTCTCTCTCTCTCTCTCTCTCGTTCGGCAGTTAAAGAGGGTTCAGGTGTCTGCTGATTTTACCAAAGGACTTTAAAGTCCAGACCTATGTGGTGCACAGGGCCCTTCGGCCATCCTCAAAGTCTACGTTTTGTTAGTCTCTGCCAGCCATGTTAAGTTACCACCAGTTTGTTTTAGTGGAAGACCCATTTTAAGATATAGTATGTGGCAATGAAAAATGAAACTCCTAAATAAACTCTTAAATAATTTCTACACGTCTCAGACATGAATTAGCCTCTGAAGACTAAAGCTTGTTCACAGTCATTGAGTCATTAAAACTTCTTTACCAATCCCCAACATAAACATTGTAAATCTGTGGATATCACCCAAAATCACCCAAACAAAACCCACGATTCCATGCTGCTAGGAAAAGCAGTTACAAGCTGTAATACTCGCCAGAGAGTGTCTTAGTAAGTACCGTCTGTGGAGGGTGCCCAAACCATTGCCTCATTTTAAAAAAAAATTTTTTTTGCTTCCTTGAGTTACATTCCTATTATTATCTGATGTGTTACACATGGTACATGTACCACCTTCAGAAAGCAGAAATTAAGTTCTTTTAACAAGTTTTGCTGCATTATTTAAAGTTTTGTAGCGTTCCCAGACTTTAGGTCCTAGAACATGTTGGTTCAAAAATAGAAATAGAAAAAACGCTTTAAGTCACAAGTCACAAACATACTTATCATGGCAGTTACACAGTGCTGAAGTGCTGATTGATTTTTTTCTTCAGCCTTGCCATTGAATTCTTTATTTTTCTTTCAAAAAAATAAAGCCAGTTTCAATTGTTTGACTTTAAACGATTAAAGTAAAATCTTTAACTTTAACATATAAATTGGATAAGTAATTGACTATTATTATGGGGGGGTATTTTTTTTGGGGGCGGTGGGGGGGGGCTCTTTCTTTTGGTCCCCGATGTCCTTCATTGAATTTTTTTCTTTCAGCCTTTAAACTTTAACGTAAAGTCATCTTTATATTTAACTGTTTAAGCAAATAAAAAAATAAGTACAGTATTCAAATTGTTTGATTGTGCTGACTTCAAACCTGATCTATAATAAAAACTTTACATATAATGATATATAATAATATTATTATTATTATTACTTATAAAACCTCTCACAGTGATCTTCTACTCAAGACACTCCTTACATCATATTCTTGTGACTGCTTATTACCCTATTATCCCTGCTGTTATCTATTGCTCTTTACCTGTACACATTCCACCTTCAGGTGAGAACATCGTGTTCCATTCTTTAATCAAGTCTTGCGTATGACTGAAACAAGTTGTTTTGCATTCTTGTTTTGCAAAGAACTGGCCACTCCCAGTTTATGTATGTAGGCAGTTTGAATGTTTCCATGTCTGTATGTGCCTGTGCATGTGTTTAGCCTGTGGCAGGAATAAAGACTTGATCCAAACAAGCATATTTCAATTCCTCAGATTTCTCAATATCCGTGTCAAGGCGTGGGCTTGCATGAAGCATGAGATGGAACTTAGGTAGTCATAGTATGTCACATTTTTAATGTGAATTTGACAAGCTTTAATGACCAGAGACTGGACAAGCAGCTGGGTGGCCTCCTGAGAAAGGGAGGGTTGCATCCTCCGGATGTTGTAGAGGAGGAATCTGTCAAGTTCACAATATGAGCTGAGAACGATAACAGGCCATCCACAATCACTCCAAGGCTTCTTGCATCTTCAGTTGGGGTGATCAAGGAGTTTCCAAATGAGATGGCAAAATCATGGTGAGAACTTGTAGTGCTGGGGAACAGCAGCTCTGGGATTGAGCTTATGGTGGTGAGCTGTCATTCATGAGCTGATGAATCAGGCATGCTGAGATGCGATTTCATACCTGTCTATCAGATGATGGGAAGGACAACATGGGTTGAGTATCATCAGCATAGCAGTGATAAGAAAAGCCGTGAGAAGTGATTACTTCTCCAAGAGAAAGAGTGTAAAGAGAGCAGGGCCCAAAACCAAGCCTTGAAGCACCCCGTTGGAGAGCCTGCATGGAGCAGACTTGGACAGGAGGATCTTGTGGTTCACTGTGTCGAAGGCTGCAGACAGGTCGAGCAGAATCAGAACTGAGGACAGTTTGGCTGATCTCGCTGTCTGAAGCCTCTCAGTTACTGCAGTGAGAGCAGTTTCAGGGGAATGGGCTGGTTTAAAGCCGGACTGGTTGATGTCCTAAAGCTGGCTCTGGGAGATAAAGAAGGAGAGTTGATTATAAACTGCATGTTCAAAATTTTTTGAGAGAAAAGAAGTAATACCGGTCTGTAACTGCTGATGTCTGATTTTCTGTTATGCATTTAAAAAAAACTTTTTTAATAATTAATAAATGACCAAAAACATTGATTCATCCGGTTCAAGCATCAAAAGAACACTTTTTATGAGATGTTTTATTTGCATGGAGCAATCCTGTTACCAACACGCATATTTGAAAATATTGTACTTAAATACTTTATCATTGAGCAAAGAATGTGACATTGACATCAATAACCCATTTAATTTTTAAAAATTGTGACATTTAATTTAAGCAGCCTGAAATCTGATATCTGTCTTTCCCAATTATTTGCTCACATACATTAGGCATATAATCATCCAAACTACACAAAAACTTAAATCTGTGTGAGCTGAGTAAATAATTTTGATTGGTTTAATAATATTTCATATTATTTGAACAACTAAGGAGTGTGCAGAAAAACTGCTCAGGAGTGTGCAGAAGGAGCTGAAGATGAAGTTGAGGGAGAATGAGGAGGCCTACTGAAGGAAACTGGAAGGAAGACTTCAGCAAAACAATGCGAAGGATGTGTGAGCTGGTATGAAACAGATCACTACAGAGTGGAAGAGTGGAAGGCCAACATGGAGGCTGTGTACAAAAAGGGGATGAGCAGACTCTACGTCTTGAGAAGGCTCAGGTCTTTCTGCACGAGGTTGGAGGTCTTCCACCAGTCAGTTGTTGCAGGTGTTGTCTTCTTTGCGGCAGTTTGCTGGAGAAGCAGCATCAGAGGAGCGGATTCTAAAAGGCTCAACAAGCTGATCAGAAAGGCTGGCTCAGTTCTGGGCTGCCCACTGGATGGTTTCGAGCTGGTTGTCAAAAGGAGGTCACTTAACAAACTCACTGCTACCCTGGACAATACATCACACTCCCTTCATGACCTTCTGGTCAGACAGCGGAGGACTTTCTGCACCAGACTCATACAGCTCTGCTGTAGCAAAGAAAGGTACAGGAGCTCTTTGTACCAACACCGATCACACTGTACAACTCCTCTTCACTGTGCTGGGACTTTACTGGACACTAACTGAGGACAAGCCGTACATTACACACAACAGTTCTGCATACTCATATCACTGTGCACTGCCAGTTTGTCTATGCCTATAAGACTGTACATTTATTTAATACCTTCTGTACTGTTGTTTACAGTGTACAGCTACCCGTTACTTTCGCTGGCTTTCTGATTGGACGGTTGTAGATGACTTGTGAATGTGAAATACCCAGCTGCACTGTTCTCCTGCTAATGATACTTTCAAGGCAGTATACTTTACATAGTCACTTTATTTTCATTGCATAATATTATATTGAAACAGTTTTACTTCTGTCACATGCATAGTGGTGCTTATTATTATTATTATTATTATTATTATTATTATAAGAGTACTTTTTTCTTCTCCTGATTAATGTACATTTTCTATTATTGTTCTATTTCAGCTTTTTAATGAAGTATCAACAGGATGAATAGGAGGCAGCGTTATCAGGTTATGAAGAAAGGTAACTGAACTCTGTTACAGTTACAGTAACAAAGACAGTTATCAGACTACAGATACATTATATTATCAGAGTTGAGTATTGGCAGGATTACATTACAGCCACGTACAATTTATAGAAACTTTTGGCATTTTTTAAATTGATTTTAATGCTGAACTGAATTAATATTATCTTCAGTTCTGATCTGTGAACGGAGAGTGAAATCTCATGAGTGCTAGTTTGTTTGGTTTTCTCATAAATTATTTCTTTCTTCATCAGCGTTTGAGATGATGGCAGTGAAATGCTGATCAGTGTAAATGAAAAATATTTGTTACTGAGATGTTGTGTGGCTGCTGCAACTGTTCACTAATATGAAGCCATATAAGCAGCACAGCCTCTTGGCACACACTAATGATGCCCATTCAGTTATTAAAATGGCTTCTATTTATGAGCACTGTTAATGGACTTGACACCATTTTTACTGCTCACAAGGAACTCAAACTCAGTCAGTTGTTGTAGAAATGTATAATCTATGTGTTCTTCACAAAATGTAAGATTTGTTGTTTTGAGGCACCATAAAGTTTTAAAAAGTCAAATCACATTGTCAACAACAGGTCCACAACTGGGGTGAGGAGTCAAGTGCAGGTTTAATCAGCAAAAGTTCAAAGTCCAAAACAGTCCAGGTCCAATACCAGAAAATCCGTCCAAAATGCATCAAACAAGAATACAGCCAAAACAAGATCCAAATACCAAAACCATGAACCAAAGCAGGGATTCAAAACCAGAAAAGCAATATATACAAGACACGGCTCAGAATTGCAGGTAACACCAATACAAGACTTCACATAGAACAAAGGAGAACATGGAGGCTATATACATACAAAATGGATGCTGATTGTGATCAGGTGGGAAACTCCAGACTAAAATTCAGGTGAGAGTGACCTCTGTGGGCAGGGAGGAGAAAGAGCAGCATGAGACGTGACACACATTATTATGATCAGATTATTATGCCCAGAGTAACCGCCATGTGCAGCATGGGCAGCGGCTAGAAGGGCTGGGAGTCACTCAGTAATTTCCTGGTAGGCTGTCACAGGTACCTGGAGTCTTGTTGCCTGCAGTGCATCCCACAGCTGCTGGAGGGAGCTTGGAGGAGGATCCACAGAGGAGCCACATGAGTCTTGATCATGCTCTTCCAACCAGTATCAGACATTTATAACCGTGTGACATGTGGCATTGTCTTGCTGGATGATCCCATCCAGCCCAGCGAAGACAATCAGCATGTATGGGAGTACATGATCTGCCATGATGGGTTCATTCATGGACTCATCAAGTTCATTTGAGACTGCCTTCCACACGTATGAGTTGGAGGTGAAACAGGCAATCTGTAACGGAATACATTTTTAGAATAACCCTCCTGACCCTGAGCAGTAATAATAAATAAACATGTCAGCAATACCACAACTGGATATGATCAATTATTTAAACGGACAAACATAAAAAAACATATTATACATAGGCCAACAACATTTCATACACCTGACCATAACCTGGCATTAAAAATCTATTTAAAATGTTAAAAATGTGTATGATCCTAATAAAAATCTGGACATTATTTAAACACAGTTAAGGTCATGTTCAGATAAAAATTAAATATAGTCAGTTTTGTAAAAGTCTTCTTTCAGCCACTGGAACTAACAGAAGGCTTTCTATAAGTGGTTAAAATATGACAATTTGAAATGTAATTATTACTGTGAAAAATATAATATTGTATATTTATAATATATAATATTGCCAGCTTTGCCTTATCATAAGTAAAACATCTATTAAATTGCTTTTATTTTGCTTGACCCTTTATATTGAAAAACAGCACACAAGGCTTTGCATTTAAAAGACAATATGCTGAATTTGTGTAGGAAATAATTACAATTCACTGTGAAATTCAGTGAAAAAGTTAAATGCCATGTACATAAGATGGTGATTACAAATCAGATTAAGTCAAGTGGTATTATTGCTGCTGCTGGTTTTTGTTCTGGTCATGTCCTGAAATCTTTCCTTATTTCACAGGATTGAAAAGCGGTCAGATGACATACCTGTGATTCGATGGGTAACTATGTTTAAGTGTTTACTGTGTTAACTTGTTTTAATCACCTCACACACAGCGCACCCTAAGGTTCTGATCTAATAAATAAAACTTCTGACATGCACAATAAACCCAGATTCTAAAATAATGTTTCCATTTTTGAATATTTAATGGGAAAGGAAACTGGAAAACATTTGAATATCTGATGGGGAAAAGAAGGTTGCATTGCTGTCTTCCCAAGAACTGAAACTGAGGGGATTGAAAATACAGAAAAGGCCCCTTTTTACGCCCTGATGGTGCCAAGATTGCTCTGACCTAAGTAAAAACATTTTCAGCTAGCCATATCTTGAAAAAATTACATTAGTGTAGCTGAACTCAATGCCTTGGCTGATGGAGCTGTTAGTGTTAGCATGCAGATGACACCATTATATTCTTAAGGATAAAGGTATGGAAGACTATTACTCTAGTTAATATCTTTGTAATCTTTACAAAATACCTTTTTCTTTTTTTGAGCATACAGTAAAATATTTGGGAATTGTTATTTGAAAAGATAAGGATTTAATGGTGGAAAAAAAATTCAGAACAATCAGTCAAGAGACATTGTCAGTAGTTATAGTACAAAAAGATACTTTTGTACTAAGATTGAAAGCGTCTCCAGGCCCTTTTACCCTGCTATGTCCTTTGCTGTTCCTCCTTATGTTACAAAACAAGTTAACCAAAAGAGCTTTCCAAAATTCAACATTTTCTTTAACTTTTTTGTTTATAAACAGGAAATTTATGGAACAAAAATAGCTGTAAGCCTGTTTCTTTTTTTCCAGAAATACATTCTGTTCTGAAGTTTGTTTTGCAACAACTTTTATTTATAAGTATTTATGTAGTATCGTCAGTGTCCACTAGGGGTTCCCAGTAGCCTTAGTTGTGCAGAGTTGTGCTAGTGAAGACCAGAGGAAGAGTCTGCACTGCCATGTTGAGCTGCAAGTGTTTTGTAAGACAACCATTTGAGAATTAAAGAGAATAACTTTCATCTGGGCTCAAGAGTTTTTGGTGTGTCACGATATCACACTTTTTTGGCGACGAGGATACTTTTTTGGCCATGGAGGGCGTTGGTTTCCATCGGTTTTGGAGTGGGGTTGCTTGAATTCCGTGGTGGCCGTGTGCTGTGCTGCAGGTACAGGAGTTTCTGTTCTACGAGTTGGGGGAGAAGACTAAGCAGAAGATTATGGCTACAATTGGGACATTATCTGCATTTGACTCCAAAAGTCAAACGTGGGAAGAGTATTGTGAGATTCTGGAGCAGTTTTTTGAGGCAAATGAAATAGAAAATGAAGACAGAAGAATAGCAATACTTATTAGTGTTGTTGGGGCACAGACCTACACTGTGATGAGGAATCTCATAAGTCCTGAAAAGCCAAAAGATAAAACCTATGTACAGCTAGTCACCTTGCTAAAGGAACATTTTAACCCCAAACCGAGTGAGATTGTGCAGAGGTACAAGTTTGATTCCCGTGATAGAAGCCAGGGCGAGTCAGTAGCCGACTATGTGGCAGAGCTGCGCCATCTTGCACAGGATTGCAACTATGGAGACACCCTACAGCAGAGGCTGCGAGATCGGATTGTTTGTGGGATAAATGATGACAGAATACAGAGAAGGTTGCTGTCTGAAGCAGACCTGACGTTCGATAAGGCTTTGAAAATTGCACAATCTGTAGAAGCAGCAAATAAACATGCCCAGGATCTGCAACTCAAGAACGCAGCTATGACATGTAACAGCTTAACACCGAGGACAACTGCAGGAGCTGTGTCAAGGAAAGCCCAGAGTGATGCTGGTGAGGAGTGCTACAGATGTAAAGGGACTAACCATAAAGCATCAGAATGCCGATTTAAGCAAGAGAAGTGCCACTGTTGTGGGAAATTTGGTCACATTGCAAAAATAAACACAAGAGAAAAGAGGAGAAAAAAAAGTTACCAGTGAGAACAGAAAGGGGGCATAGTTCTCGGCACTACTCTCACAATGTGACAGAGAACAGCAGTGACAGCTCCGAAGAAACGGTAGCGCTGGCATGCATAACTCACAAATTAAGGTGCATGAAGGAAAAGCATCTGAGGAAAATTGCCCCATATACTGTGGATTTGGAAGTGAATGGAAAAATCATTCAGTTTGAAATCGATACAGGGTGCAGTCTTACCTTAATGAATGAGGCAAGTTTCAATAAGACATGGAACAGGGAAATTCCAACACTGAGCCCTACCAAGGTCAAGTTGGAAACATACACAGGCCAAGCCATTCAGGTGATAGGCCAAGCATGGGTCTCGGTAAGCAGCCAACAGCAACAGAAGACCCTACCTCTCATTGTAGTAGCCGGAGATGGTCCCAACTTGATAGGCAGGAGTTGGATGGAGGAGATTAGTCTACCCTGGGAGAGAGTTAAGCAAGTAAGAGAGATCCAAGAGAAGTCAGACCGACCCAGTCTACAGCAAGTTCTAAAGAGGCATGAAGTGGTATTTAAGGAAGAGCTGGGAACGTTGGTAGGTACCAAAGCCACCATACATGTTTCACCCAGTGCTCAACCAAAGTTCTACAGGTCAAGAGCTGTTCCTTATGCCATGCAAGCTAAGGTTAATGCGGAGATTGATAGGCTGTTGAAGGAAGAAATCATTAAACCAGTGCAATACTCCGAATGGGCTGCTCCAGTTGTGCCAGTCTTGAAGCCAGATGGTTCAATAAGACTATGTGGAGATTACAAGTTGACGGTGAACCAAGTCGCTACACTGGAACATTACCCCATACCTCGTGTGGAAGACCTTTTTGCAACACTGTCAGGTGGAAAGCAGTTTACAAAACTGGATATGAGCCATGCATATCTACAGTTACTTTTAGATGATACATCTAAACAGTATTTGACAGTGAACACACATCGTGGTCTGTTCACTTACAATCGTCCTCCGTTTGGGGTGGCGTCAGCTCCAGCTATCTTCCAGCGGGTCATGGAAGGGCTTCTACAAGGAATTCCACATGTAGCCATTTACCTCGATGACATCTTAGTAACTGGAACTGATGAGGAAGAGCATTTGAGGAACCTGGAGGAAGTACTAACCAGAATGGAAAAGGCAGGATTGCGCTTAAGGAAAGACAAGTGCTCATTCTTGCAGAGAGAGGTGCAGTAGCTAGGCCATAGAGTGGACGCACAAGGGTTGCACCCCTTGGAGAGCAAAGTACAAGCCATAGTGGGTGCCCCAAGTCCAAAGAGTGTCTCAGAATTGAAAGCTTACCTGGGCCTCTTAAATTACTATGGGAAATTTCTGACTAACCTGTCCACACTGTTGGCCTCCCCTGCACTCCCTTACTGAAGAAGGATGTACAGTGGGGGTGGGGTAAGGCCCAAGAGAAAGCTTTCCGTGAGTCCAAGCAGTATACTGGAATCAGCACACGAGACTGGTACAGTTTACTCCCCAAGTCAAGATCTAATACTGGCATGTGAGCCTTCAGCTTATGGAGTGGGAGCCGTGTTATCTCACCGTTATGCCAGATGGAAGTGAAGTGAGAGTCCACTTGGATTTGTGTCACGTACTTTTTGTCTCCAGCTGAAAAGAAATATTCACAACCTGAAAAAGAAGCATTAGGCCATCATCTTTAGGAATAAAGACAGTTCCACAAGTATTGTATGGTCGTATGCATTTACTGTCTGCAATGACCATAAACCGCTAAATCGCCTTATTTGGGGACAAGGAAGTCCATACCACAGATGGGCTCCCCTAGAGTTTCAAAGGTGGGAGATATTGCTGGAGTGCCTTATGAATATCAGATTGTGTATAGGACCAGGAAAGTTTCATTCCAATGCTGATGCTTTAAGCAGACTACCTCTTCCTGAGAGTCCTGAAGAAAGAGAAAGAAACAGAGCAAGTTCTGATGATTGATTGTGTGGAATGCTGTTAGCCGTAGATTCCAAAAACAGGATTAGGAGCTGGACAGCCAAGGATCATTGTTATCACAGAGGTACATGGATATGTGCTGAGAGGATGGCCCACTGTAGTGAACCACAGTTGAGTCCTTACTTCCAAAGACAATAGGGAGTTAAGCGCTCGTGATGGCTGTGTACTGTGGGGAGCAAGAGTTAGTAGTACCACAGCAAGAGGAGAGAGATGCTGTTAAAAATCTCTTCACCAGACACATTCATGGTATGTCCCGCATGAAAGGGTGGCCAGGTCCTACATGTGGTGGCCTGGGAATGGACAAGGACCGTAGAAAAGAAAGACAGTCCCAGCCATGTGACCATGCCAGAGTCACCAAGAAAGCACCACCAACTGCACCATTGCACCCATGGGAGTGGCCTGAATCTCCATGGTCCTAGGATTCATGTTAGATTATGCTGGGCCATTCATGGGAAAGAATGCTTCTAGTCATCATTAATGGAATCTCATCTTCAAAAAATGGTTAGACGCCTAACCCACTGAAATCATCAACTTTTCAGATCACCATTGAGAAGTTACGCCAGAGTTTTAGTGTGTTTGGTCTACCACAAGTGCTGGTCTCAGACAATGGGCCCTGTTTCACAAGTACTGAGTTTGAGACATTCATGAAGCAGAACGGTATCAGGCATGTGAAGTTCTGAAACTCCTTTTCCACCATTCAACAAACAGGGTTGGCTCTGAGAGAGCTGTGCAGACCTTAAAGGTGGGTCTAAAGAAAGCAAAGGGAGACACCATTGAGACCAAATTGTCTAGATTCTTGTTCAGTTATCGGATAACTCCACATGCAACTACAGGCGTGTCACCAGCCGAATTGTTGATGTCTCGAAGGTTGAGGTCTACCTTTGATTTGCTTCTACCAGACCTGCAGACCAAGACGAGAAACAAACAACTGAAACAGAAAGAAAACCGAGATAAACAAACCAAACTGAGACATTTCACAAGAGGAGACAAAGTTCTAGCTCGGAATTATGGATGTGGTCCAAAGTGGATTCCAGCCTGTTGTGGAGGACTGCACTGGTCCACATTGTCTTATTCAGTGGTCCTGGGAAATGGGCACTCCTGGAAAAAGACATGTTGATCAGCTGAGAGTCGCATTTTCCGGGGTCGCCTTGTGCTTTGACAACCTAGAAATGATGGAAAGTCCTGTGGGGATACCTGCATCAGTACAGGAGACTGTGCAAGTGTCTGTGCCAACCTCATCTGAAAACTGTGAGGATAGTTCCGCACAACAGGCTGAACCAGAGGTCACGCTTGCAAAGCCTGATCCTCCATGCACACAGAGTGTAACTACTCGTCGCTCAGGGAGAGCACGACGTACCCCATTAAAGTTGAAAGACTTTGTTATGTAACTTTGCCTTAAGACGAATTAGAAAACTAGATGAGTAGAACATAATAGATCATAATGGAGAATTGGCCTTAGTTACAAGTGTATATAGTATTATGTTCTAGCCTAAAGGGGGAGGGGTGTAGTATCGTCAGTGTCCACTAGGGGTTCCCAGTAGCCTTAGTTGTGCAGAGTTGTGCTAGTGAAGACCAGAGGAAGAGTCTGCACTGCCATGTTGAGCTGCAAGTGTTTTGTAAGACAACCATTTGAGAATTAAAGAGAATAACTTTCATCTGGGCTCAAGAGTTTTTGGTGTGTCACGATATCACAATTTAATTATTAATTTTCTTCTTGTATGTTTGTTTTAATTATTTTTTTTGTTTATCTTTGCACCTAATTGGCTTTTGGTTTAGTGAGTGCATTTGTGATGTATTATGTGTAAATAAATAAATAAATAAGTAAATATGTTTTTATTAAAACTAGTAGCTGATAGTAACTGATGATGTCTGTTGAAAATGAAAGAGATTAATTGTGGTTCCAGATTTCTCCTATTAAAAGTAATCTAAATATACACACCATTCTGCATTCTGTGTTATATTCTGTGTGACTTTGGGTAACTGTCTACAATTCTGTTTATTTAGACTACAGGTAGATACATTTAGACAATTGTAACAGTAATAATTCAGGGCACAGACGACAAGCTACAGAACGACTTTTCACACACTGCTACACACCTGTCTTTATTTCAGTTTGTTCGGAGAGCAGGTCCCGGAGAGGAACTCTTGTCTGGGGGCTTTGTAAGTTGTGATAACCACTGAACATGGCCTCCTGGATGTCTGTTGAGTCTTATATTTTCCTTTAATTATCTCCATCTTCACTATTTCATTTGAAATTCCATCAAATGAGTTTTACCATTGTTTGGGCACAAAGCATTCACGAACTGGCAGCACTGTAGATGTGTTTGTGATGCTTTTGTTCTGTTCTCACAAGAAAACACAACATACTAAACTTGAAACATGGCTCAAATCAACTTTTCCAGTGTGGCCTTTTACAGAAGAACAAACAGCTTGTGTTAACATTCAGTTTCTTTCATCCAACACGAACAAAGTAAATCACAAGCTGCATTTTATCAGCCGAGACAGCGTAGTTACACTCTGCACGTAGAGTTTTCTTTGGAATATTGCTGAATATCTAAATAGTGGCACGATGGAGCAGAAGTGGAGGTTCAGAGAAGACACTAATGAAAGGAAACCAAAAATGGCTGAATTCTGTAAAAGAGTTACATACAAGCATCACGTGTACATGATGCATAATATCGGTAATATCTGGCTTTGGAATAAAATAATCTTTTGCAGTGTCTTAAGCTATAAAGAATCCACTGGTGAATTTGGCGTCCAACAGTACCAAAATTAACATGAAATCCAGACACAGTTTCATGCGTCATCACGATCCGTTTCTTTACTTAATTTCAGAAAGATTAGTAGATATAAATTTGCTTTACCAGATTAATGTATTACAATGCTAATTCTATATAAGTAATATACTGTGATTTAATTGATTGCTTGTAATTATACAAAAATTAAGAAAAAAAAAAACAAATTCATAAACTCAGCAAGTAGATGATGTTTAGATATTATTACAATATAATTAAAAAAGTAGCACATCGTGGTAAAATCATATGACCGTTGATGTCAGATAATCAAAAGTGAGATACATTGAAAATATTAAAGCAAAAAGCAAATTAAATTCTGAATAACATAAAAGTATAGATGATGCCTGGTTGTGCCATCAGTTGGATATATGCTTACAATATAAAGTAGGACTGATACTTTCATGACAGACATAACTAGGAATGTAAGAATAAGGTGGAAATACTTTGCGATGAACAGTATGACAGAGGAGCATTTGTACAAACAACATATATTAACAAGAGAGGGATGATCAATAATTGGGAGACATGGATCTAGAAAATGCAAAGAGACTGAGAGATGGCAGACATGCAACAAAGTAACATCATAATTACAAAGTGACAGAGAAATTTAACAATCACATTTTGATTTTCAACAAATAAAATTAATTTTGCGAGAGAAAATGTGTCCCAAACACATCACTTCATACTAACTATCTATTCTGGTCAACCCTAGTTTATTATTTACCATTGAATAACAATACCTCCTTTGATTTCTCTATAGGATTAGCACCCCGGAAAGTTTAATCCTTCGCAAGGCTTTTTTAAGTTTTAATAGTCCTTTCTTTAAATTAAATGTGCTATGCATATAGTGATTTCTCCCTCTACACAAAACACCTCTTCATGTTGGCTTGTCGTCCACAGGTTTTAGATCCAAATATATATATATACAATTTTTATCCTGGAGGATTCTGCCTGTGAACAGTTTTGCCCTCTACATTGAAACCCCTACACCAAAGTCTTTCTGTTGGGTACACATTGCAGCTAACAAACCCAATAATATTAGTGAACTGGAAGAAAATGACTATGAGGAATGGACTAAAATTCTTCAGACATGCTCCCATAAGCTATGCATCTTGTTTGTAGCAGTTCATGACCACAAAAGCTTTATTGTTTGATGCAATGGGGGTTGAATAATTTTGATTGCAAATATTTTCTCTTTATATTTTTTAAAATCATTATGTGTTAAAACAATTGCCAAACTGCTTCTTCAGGAAAGCGATCATTGATGGACCATTCTTGGAAAACCATCTCAAATACTAATCTACAACAAGACAACAAAACATAGCACAAAAAGTAAGGAAATTTGTGTTTGGTAGATTATTTCTTTGTTGTAACAATGCTTCTTGGGAATAAGCCTTATACCGTTGGAAAGTCTGTTAATTTCCCTTTTAAATGGTCCCACATTTGTAAGAAACATGCATTTGTGGGATGTGGATGTGGCGCCAATAAAAAAATGCCAAATCCAATTGCTACAAAAAAAAATTGCCAAATTGCCAATGCCAAACATCTTATTTTGCTGTTGCTATTGACACTTGTTTTGAGCTTCAGGTACCCCCAGGTGCTGCCAATCAGGTGCCTGATTGCCATGTTTGACTGATCTGAATAGGGCTCATGCGATAGGGCAAGCTGGTGTTCCATAAAACCAAGTAGTGGCATTATTTGGAGTGAACCCTAGTACCATCTCCAAATTGAAGGACAAGTTCCATATAACAAGAGATGTCAGAGACGACACCCCAAGAAGATCGTTTCCTCATCCTGTCAGCACTTAGATATCGTAGGCTGTTTTCTACGGATTTGCAGTCAAGGTTTGAAGGATGATATGCCTGGCTCTCTGCCCAGACAATCCGGAACAGACTGCACGCAGCCAATCTCCAAACTCATTGTGCTGTCAGGAGGCCTGCCACGAATGCCCTTCACTGGCAGGTCCATTTGCGCTGGTGTTGGCAACGCATGGACTGGAACCTGAACATGTGGAGGAATGTTATGTTCTGAGATGAGTCCAGATTCTGCCTATGGAAGTTGGATCGTAGGGTCAAAGTGTGGAGAATACGCAGAGAATGCTATGCAGAGTGCTGCACTGACAGTAAGAGTAACATCTTTTGGTGGAGGCAGTGTGATGGTGTGAGGTGGCATCTCCCTCACTGGAAAAATCTCAATGCAGAGAGATATCAAAATGGAATTCTGCAACCAGTGGCAATACCATATCTCCACAGTCTGGGACCAAACTCTATCCTCCAAGATGACAATGCACAACCCCACAGAGCGGGGTTTATCAGAGACTACCTCCAGAATTTGGGAGTGGAGCAGATGGAATGTCCTCCCAGCAGTCCTGACCTCAACCCCAATGAACACTTGTGGGATCAGCTTGGGCGTGCTGTTCGTGCCAAAGTGACCAACACAACCACGTTGGTTGACTTGCAACAAATGCTGGTTGAAGAATGGGATGCCATCCCACAGCAGTGCGTGACCAGCATGCGGAGGAGATGCCAGGCTGTTGTGGCTGTGTATAGTTCTTCCACAAGCTACTGAGGCTCCTGTTTGTTAAATGAATAAATAGTTAAATTGACAATATATCTTGTTTCTTCAAACTTCAATCATCCAGTCCAGCAAACACCAAACAAATGAGGATTTGGCAAATTCAGCTCTACTGCTCATCCCACAAAAGCGTGTTCCTTACAAATTTGGCACCATTTAAAAGGAAAATTAGCATTTATTGTCATATGCACAGAGAAAAGGACTCAGTAGTGAGTAGGTCCACCATTGTGGTTGATCAAGTTCGCTCGCAGATGCCGTCTAATGGTTAGTGAGCTGCAGTCAGCACCAGTAATGGCCTTAATTTGGGTCGAGGATCTGTCTTGACGAACAGACAATCGGATCCTGCGGCTCAGTTTTGGGTCTACCACTTGACTTTTTTGTGCCATAAGCCTCAGGATCTTTTAAAAAATGCAAAATGACTGTCTTACTGCGTCCAACCTCAGCAGCGATGGCACGTTGTGAGAGGCCTTGCTTATGCAGCTCAACAATCCTACCACGTTCAAAGTCAGTGAGCTTTTTTGCTTTTGCCATTAGGAAGTCTTGACAAATTGACAATCCAAATTTCGTGCAGATTTTGGCTTTTAAACGTCATGGTCTTAAACTTTTGATCAGCTGATGAACAGCCTATTTCAGTTAACTTGTTGTTTTTAATTGGCTCCTCAAAGTCTTTTGTCTCTTGCTCCTATTTCTTCTTTTAGCATTGCAAAGCTCTACTTAGAACCTTCTTAAGATCCAATAGTGGTCAGTCTGTGCTGTTAAGCAGTCTGTGATGTTCTAGAGGTCAGTCTGTACAGTAGCAGTCTGTAATGTTCTTGTGGTCAGTCTGAGCACTTAAGAGGTCTGTAATGTTCTTGTGGTCAATCTGTGCGCTTAAGCAGTCTGTAATGTCCTGGTGGTCAGTCTGTGCTGTTAAGCAGTCTGTAATGTTGTGGTGGTCAGTCTACAGTTAGGCAGTCTGTTCTGGTGGTCATCTCGAAGGTGAGAGAACTGAGCATGGACTACTCAGGACTGGTCAGATGCTTGTAGCTGGAGGAGCGTGAGGTAGAATGGTAGTTGGAGGAAGCGAGGTGTTCAGAGCTCTGATGGCCTGGGGGTAGAAGCTGTTCCGTAATCTGGTGGTCCTTGATTTCATGCTCCTGTATGGTCTGCCAGATGGGAGAGGTGTGAAGAGGTTGTGTTGGGGATGAGCTTTGTCCTTGATGATCTTGTGGGCCCTCTGGAGTGGTAAATGTCCTCTAGTGGAGAAAGGGCCATTCTTGTGATGGACTGGGCTGTCTTGACCACCCATTGCAGACACTTGCGGTCTTAAGCATTGTTGCAACAAAGAAATAATCTACCAAACACAAATTTTATTACTTTTTGTGTTATGTTTATATATCTCTCTGAAAAACAGTTACACAATATATGCAAAAGCTCATACTTGGTCATTGTTGTTCCACTGCATTAGATGCACCTGAACTTAGATCCAATACCCACGGGTTATTGAGAGTACTTTCTGCATGTTAGTAGTCTAGAATGTTAGTATGAATCTAGCCCTATTAGAACCACTTTTAACCTGAAATTGTATCTATTACTGTGACAAAATACATAATTTCTCAAGTAAATCTATATTGGGTTTTGTGCAGGTGATAACCCAAGGATTCCTACATATAATGTATAATGAAGAACACCACAAGGTAATAAAATACTAACATAGAACAACACATAAAACATATTTTTAAGTATTTCTACAAACCTAATTTTCAGATAATTTGGGATATTTTGCAAAATTAAAAACAAGACTCTGTGATTTGTTCATTCGCTTAAACCTTTATTTAACTGGCAATTGTCAGGCGTCTGAGAATGAGGACGCGACGCGCGCAGAGCCACAGTAACTGAAAGTTTATTAGTTCCCAAGCCGGGACTGGCGAAACAGAAAACAATCAGGAAGTGAACTGGAGAAGGTACCGAAGGACAGGGCGAGGGTCAACAGCCAGAGCTCACCAGGGGAAAAATCAAGAAAGCCGATAAGGTGCACGTCAGGAGGGAAAGCCAAAGGACAAAAACGAGGTCGATCACTGCGAGGAAAGACAACAGGTTAGATAAGGCTCAGATTTGCAGATGAGACTGGCAAAGCTTCGCGTTGAATGCACGTGCTTGAGTGGCTTATAAACGCCAGTGCCAGCTGGCCGCAATCAATAGACCGGCGAATCAGAACCCGTGGGATAGGAGGGGTAGGAGAGTGTGGGTGTGACGTCATCGGCGGTGCACCCCAGGAACTGGAGTTCGGAGGAGCGGAGGCAGGCAGACCCACAGGTGTGACAGCATCCACCCCCAAAGAGTCCGAGCGGGCCGGCGGTCCCAGGCGAGGACGTCCACGTTGAACCACCTCAGGGGTATGCCGCCGAGAGCTCCACGACCCGCTGTAGCTTCCGATGAGGGTCCTCTCCGCACCACGGGTTCCCCGGTGGACCCAGGAAGGGCGCGTGGGTTGCCGCCCCCTGCGCGACTGCTCGCACCGCGGAGACGGCGTTCCCAACGATAGACGAGGTCGCCCCCGGGGCCTTGGAGCCGGGCGAGACGGGTGGTGGCGATGGAAGTCCGCTACCAAGGACGGGTCTAGGACGTCGGCCGCCGGCACCCAACTGTGTTCCTCCGGGCCAAATCCTTCCCAGTCGACGAGGTACTGGAGGACCCCACCCCTTCTCCTGGAGTCCAGGACCACGTATGTTGGAGCACCCTCGAACCAGACGGGGGAAGGTGGGGTGGCTCCGGGCAATGCCTCGTCGAACGAACCTGGAATTACAGGCTTGAGCAGTGATACATGGAAAGTAGGACACATCCGGCACTGGGGAGGGAACGCCAGTTTATACGTCACATCATTAATCCTACTCACGATCCGGTATGGGCTGATGTACCTCGGGCTCAGCTTCTTACACCCTCCAGGCAGCCTGAGGTCCCTGGTCGAAAGCCACACGCGATCTCCTGGAGAGTATACTGGGGTGCTGCCTCGGTGTTTGTCCGCCTGCTTCTTTTGTTGTTGAGCGGCGGACCCGATGCACCGGTGGGCCATGTTTGGGCTGCAGTTTGCTGTGAGTGCTGGCAGATGTACACGAGGAGCTTTCATGCAGCTAATCAGAGTGAAAGAAGAGGTTAAAGAAGAGCTGAGGTTCGACTACCTGCTAGTGGTCGACACAGAAAGGCTTCAGCCTTTACAGTTGGTGTGTAATCAAGATTGAATCGTGACAATGAATTGGCCACTTTTGTCACTGGCTCGGGCAATATGACCCTGATAAACATCTTTAGAGAAAATCCTGCAGAAATACACGAGGTCCTACAGATTGCTGTTGCAGCTATACTTAGAATGAATAAAGTGAGACTGAATCCAAGCTGCATGTTCGTGCATCATAATGTAACTGACATTACAGCTGCAGAAAGAAATATGCAGGGAAGCAGACGCCTGCTGGAAAAACTGGATGAAGTGACAATATCAGTTGCTCAAACAGAGGGACATGATGTAAAATGCTTCAGTGATGTGATCAAATTCAGCATACAGACAGATGTGCATTACATTGCCCAGCTGTGGGAGGGAAACCCACGTTACAGTGAAAAACTCAGTGAGCAAAACAGGCCGTTCTCACAGCAGCAGCAGGAAAGACATGTCTAAGACTCTCAGAGCTCAAAGTCCGTATTAGAGATCTGTGGACTGCAGTGCTGAGTGAAGATTTTGTGTTCAGCTTCAAGAACACCCTGGAGATCACAGCATACACAAAATAAAGGTCAGGTATGGGAACTGGATGGTAGCATGTTAAAAATTGAAAAATGGAGAAGTTCTTTATTGAAGATTAGACAGCAATGTTACAGCTCAGTGGAAGAAAGAACTGAAAAAATACTTCAGGAGCTGATAAACATCCTAGCTGAACAGACTAAAATTAAATTAGACCAAGTGTTAACATCTCTTCCATCAGGACATTTTCAGACAGAGACCAGAAGATATTCGGATTAAACAGCATGACTGCTGGGTGTCCCTTCTGTTAGGCTGTTTGTACACTAAGCTCTTTATCATTTTAGGCCTAGAGATAAACTTTTTCCTCTTTCTGTAATATATGGCTTAGTTTATTTTACAAAATAATCATTTCTGTGCATTTAAAATCTGTGTGTAATCTTGTCAGATCTTGTATGTAGGGTGGTAATCTGGATAATCTGAGAGTGAACAAACAATCAGTAGTGAGCTATTTTTATTAATCCAGAGGATATATGTTTGCCTAAAGGCTAAATACCTATATTAAGATAAGATTTGCTTCTGCAATACAATTTGTGAAAAATCATATGTTGGCCTTTCAAATCTCAGTTTAAGACAAAAACAAAGTTTTGTAATGCGGCCCAGATGCAGGTTTATTAGCAACAAGAGCAATGTTACCATTAAGATAGGTCCAAAGGAAAACTTACTTATTTATGTAGAGAAAGGGTACCAAAGAATTTGTTGTAAACTTCAAGATGTGATGGTATGTTGGTGTTGAAAAGAAAACTCCGTCAAATACTGTCTTGGTCAAATAGATAGTACTTTATTACAGAAAGCATTCAAGCAACATTGCTTGGGGGACGCCTCGTCCAGTTCTGGCCATCCCTCCCAAACACAGACATCTCCTACGTTTTATAAGCTGGGCACATATGGAATAGTCATACCTTATTCAAGGATTCAAGGAGACTTTATTGTCATTCGCATCACATGTGGTACATGGGGTGGAATGAAATTGTGGTACCCAAGGACCCAGTTTTACCCAGACAGCAGTACTTAAATAAATAAAATATACATAAATATATAAAAATATATGTAAAAATGAAAATAAAATACAGAGAGAAGAGCAGCAGGAAATGGAGAAGGTAGCAGCAGAGTGTATTTAAAGTGACTAGTGTCGTCAAAGTGTCGGTGCAGTGATTCCACTAAGTGTTTAGAAGTCTTACAGCTTCCGGAATGAAGCTGTTTCTTAGTCTGTTCGTTTTACACTTAATGCTCCGCAGCCTCCTGCCTGAGGGGAGTGGGACAAAAAGTGAGTGTGCTGGGTGAGTGGGGTCCTTCATGTGCAGGTAGCCCTCTTCCTGCATCTGGAGGTGTATATGTCCGTGGTGGTGGGGAGGCTGACTCTGACAGACCTCTGTGCAGTCTTCACCACCCTCTGCAGAGCTTTCCTGTCTGCAGCAGAGCAGCTTCCGTGCCACACGTTGATGCTGGAGCATAGGACGGTCTCCACCACACATCTGTAGAAGGAGGTGAGGACCGAGCTCCCGAGCCCAGCTCGCCTCAACCGCCTGAGGAAGTAGAGCCGCTGATGTGCCTTCCTGACCAGGCTGGAAGTGTTGTTGCTCTAGGTGAGGTTGTTGCTCAGGTGAACACCCAAGTACCTGTAGCTGGAGACCACTTCCACCGCAGACCCTCCGACATGCAGGGGGAGGTGGGCATGTCTGCCCCTTCTGAGGTCCACAATCATCTCCTTCGTCTTCTTTATGTTGATGCAGAGGTTGTTCTTTCTGCACCAACCCTCCAGGTGTTCTATCTCCTGCCTGTAGCCAGACTCATTACTGTTTGTGATGCAACTGACCACTGCCGTGTCATCCGCAAACTTCACAATATGGAAATGGTCCCCTCTGCTTACTTCTCAGGGAGAGAGAGATTTCCTCTGACCCCTAAGCATAACATACAGTTTAGAATCATATGTCGTTCAACATGTAGAAAACATCTGGATTTCCTCTCTACAGTTGGGGGTTTACTCCACTGGGCCTCTCCAGCCCCAGTCACGGGGTCTCTCCTCTGGGCCTCTCTGAAAATAAACATTCCATTCCATGCATGCAATATAGAAACTTTCAGATACATCAAATTCCAAAAAGACATTTCAGAGGCATAGTCTAAGAACAGAAGGCAGAATAACAAAAATAATAACACAATAAAGCATGAATAAATTGCTTAGAATTGCTTAAAATTGCAAGGAACACCAGGCAAGACTTCACAAGAAGTAAAATGTGTTAAGTGGCTGAATTTAGGAACCTTCAGTTACTTTGTCCTACTGATCCTTCTCCTCTCCTCTGTGGCCCGCATGGTGGTTTGTGACACCATCTTGCCAGCTGTCTAAACCCGGGAAGTTTTTACAGTATTTAGAGTGACATTACTGCATATATACCCAGAAAGGATGGACAAATATGGATCACTTCAGTTATGCTTTACGTTCTGTGTTTTGTTTGGGTAATTATTTGTGTTGTGTGTAAAAACTAATAAAAAAAACAAATCAAGTGGAAACCATGCGAAAAAACTGGGTATCATTTAAGATGAGTAAATACACTACATGGTCAATAATATACAGACACCTGACCATCACACCTATATGAGATTGTTAGAAAAAAACAAAAACACAATCTTGATGGACATCCCAAACCATAAGAAATTAATCTGGAGATGCCACCCTTTGCAGCTGTAACAGCATTCACTTCTGTGGGAAGCTTTTGGATTAGGGCTATGGTAATCTATAGGGTATTCCAAAAACAACATTCTAAAGCCATACATTGGCCTTTTTTTGCCACTGAAAGTTTTATGTACAGTGCAGGGGATGCAAAGGGACTGTTTGTCAGTCTGTGCAGAATGCATTCCTAGCATTAAAACACTTTTTACATAATGTTCCCTGAGAACAAGCCTCTAATGGGAATTCCCCAGAATGGCATGGCAAGCTATAAGAAGGCCAGATATGACCTGTGAGCCCTTCACCAATACCACTGCACTTTACTATTATTAATAATTATTATTATATCACATCACTGATGTGGACAATTTCACTTTAAAGAACATGTAATGCTGCCCTGCTGTAGAGTACTAACCTGAGCCTCACCACAAGCATTTTAATACATGACTGTCTGACTACAGAGAGCTGAAGTGTTTCTCTGACATTAAAAAAAGGAAGAGTTTCTTGTTGGGACGGCTGGCGCCCTTCACAATCTTCTGGCCTTGGTCCAACACTGCTTGTAGTAGCTTGTAGGAAACTCATGCTGAATGGTGCACTCAGCCGAATGCACCACCCTCTGGAGAGCCTGTAATGCTATATACTGTTTAGAATTTGACTGAATTGAACTAAGTGACATTTGTGTGTTGCTTAATAAAGGATGCTTTTAGAACACCAGGTCCAAAAGCAGTTGTCATTAACATTAGACCTCATTTCTGGAGGGTTTGATGAATTTTATTTATTTATACATTTTTTGATGAATTAATGAACTGGTACTTTTGATGACCTATGTGACCAGGTCAGAAGAAATCTTCTGTGAGAAAAACAGGACTCCTCTTGGCCTTTTATTTGTTAAGTTTTATTCAAACTGTGGATTGTTAAACTCTTTATTTTTAAACTGAAAGAGAAAGTAAGCTGAAGCTTATGTGAACATATGACATTCTTGAAATTACTTGTTTGTGTGTGTGCAGAGATTAGTTCTTTGTAATAGACAATACTGTACTATAAGTAATGCAGCACACTAACATATTACAGGAAGCTTGTTAAATGTATTTACATACCACTTTTGTTTTCCTTTCCTGCTGATATATGTTTGTGATTTGTTTATTTTGAATCCAACTCTGAGCTGAACTGAATCTCTCTGAGCAGGAGGAGATATGAATCATTGTCTGTGGCGTCCATTTAATCAGATCAGTAAACTGAAGGAATGCAACAGGAACTGGTTTAACTGGATTTAAAGCTTCATTTCTGAATCTGTGCAATTCAACTTGAGCTACATTCGACTACTCGTCATTTGTTCCATAGAAAGAGGCGCAAGTCCTGAACAGACAGAGGGTGATTGTACCTTTTTTAAAAATAAGATATTATTTGAGTTTTTTTTCTAAAGTATGCTATCCATTAATACATAAGACAGTCCAGAAAACTTTGTCTTTTATTTCTTGCTGTATGTACAAACAGAAAAGTTTTGAGCATGTAACATGCCAATGAGTTATGCTGATTCACATTTAGCAGCTCCATCCTAGATTCTTTAAAAAAAAAAACACTTAATATTTGATTTTTGTCCTGTAATTGCCTTACGAGGCTGGCAATAGAATAAAATAGAAAAAACTATTATAATATTTCAGATGCTTACACAAACGCTAATCTGTCCATCATGATCAAACGTAAATGTGTTACAGTCAAAAATCATCTACAGATTAACTTTAAAGTTGATTTTGTATTTTTGCTTTTAATCGATGTTTGGGCACATTGTTGGCATTTGCATGCACTTTTCATTTTTTTAATCTTGAATTAAGGTGTTTTATTACCACGCTTCGGACATTATGGTGATTTACAGAACTAAATTAATTATAGTTAAACAGAGGGTTATTTCCTTTGTTGGAAATCTAGTGGAGGACAGCTTTATAACAGTGATGGATTCTCTTTTCAGGTTGTGCAAGACATTGATTATTTTTAGAGACAAACATGTACAAGAAATTCCCTTTACCATATATGCAAGATCAAGTAAACATTGATCTAGATTGTATTCTATAGATTGGATTCTGAAATGTTTTAATAAAGCCTAGTCCACTAAAATGTTTACAAAGCTGAGACTCAGCTACAACAAAAGCCTAATTAAATCTTAATTTTAGACATAGAATCTGTTCAAAAGATCTGCGAGATCTGAGAACTGTATAAATGGTTATGCATGTTTTACCCTGGTGATTTATCGTGTTGTTGCTGGTCCACAATGTCTTCTATTAATCAAATAAGATCTGGGTTTAAGTGTGGCACAACATAAAACATGTAGCAAAATACTTATTCCCAAAACCATCTTATTTACCTTTATTTTATCATATATTTTTCAGTAGTTTTTTAAATCATTGTCATTATAAGTTATGGCATAAACAGCTTTTGGAACAATCAGGTCCGAACTTCTATTGGACCCAAACAAATATATAAATTACCAGCAAGTAATCAACTCAGTCAGAATGTCCAGTTTTAACCCATTCCGGAACATAACAATGAGCTAACAGGACCAGTCATCGACGCAAACAATTGACTATGCTGACCAAGCAGCCTTCACCGATTGCTTATCGCCACTTGTAAAACGTTTGACTCGGCCATCTGGTGGTCAGGTGAGGTATTGTGTAACGCCAGATTGACGGGCCAGATGAGAGCAGGGTTAAAAGGCAAACAAAGGTTATTGACAAAGCAGCAGAGTAGGACAATACAAGGAGTAAACAGAGGAACAAAACAGAGACAGGAAATCCTGAGGGCGAGACAGGTCCAAAGCTGAAACACAGCCCAATGTAGAAAACCAGAAGAGCAGACCGAGAGCCATCCAGAATCAAAGAGAAAAGATGAAAAAAATTAAGAAGAAGAAAAAAAAACAACATTAAAACAGAAACCATTTAGCACACCACAAGTAGAGCAATAACTCGCAAAGAGGCAAGGGAGAGGAAGTCATATAAATACAAACAGAATGATTACCAATCTCTCCGCTCTCTGATCTCAGACTAGTGTAATGATTCTATGAGGAGTAGATGGACCAGTAGTAGGAGGTGGGGCGGAGCGTTTGATGCGCTGTGGAGGTGTGAGCCCAATCGGACACTTTAAAATGGGGGATTTTCCGCTGGCAGCGTGGACCAGCACGGGCGACTTCGGTTGGGTTTGCGGTGTTTGGCAAACGAGACACAAAGACTGCGAGGTCGAATGTACTGCTAGTGGTGTGACTGGAGAAACAAACCACAGAGAGACTGCGAGGTCGGAATCCCGGGTCTGTCTATTCCTTTTTAAAGTTTTAGTGAGCGGTCCCTCTCCTTTTTCATATGTGCTTTTTATATTTTTAAGTATAATAAAGTAGATAAACTTTAATATGAAGTAAGATCATAGTTTTATTATAAGGCCTCTTTTAATACCCACCTAGTATTATGGTACCCTGTGTTGTATAGGTCTTTGTTAAACAAATTGAGCTGTGAAGGGGGGCAGTTAATGCATGAAAGGGTGAGTGTGCAGTGTAATATGTGTGAGGTTTGTGCCCTTTTTCTTTGCTGTAGTGGTGTTTAAGGGATCTCGGGAAATTGCTATTGTGTTTCTCTGGTTTGTTTAGTTTAGAGTTAACCCTTGCCGGTTGCCCTCTCAGCCATACCTGTTTGACAATTTGGCACTTAACATTTTGGGGATTGTTATAAAAAAGAATCTAAACGTTGTGGACGGCAAAGGTTGTTTATATTTCATTACTCTTAACAATTTTCGACACAGACCTGGACTGGTTTAAAACAAAAGGTGGTGGCATGCGGCATAGGCTACTGTATCAAGGGAACGTTACACTATTCTTGTCTAATAAATGTATACATCAGAGAATTTCTGCAGATGTCTCCTATCTCTAAATATTGTGTATTTTGTGTATATATTGTGTATTTATTTAATATATTATCTCTTTATTTAATATATTTAGTTAGTATGTATACTAAGGATGCCCTGTTGCAGAGTATTAACATGAGCCTAACCACAAGCATTTCAATGCATTAATGTCCTGACATGTTGTGTAAATGACAAACTTGAAACAAACTTCCTACAGATGTGGAGAACTGGGAAGAGAGAGTCAGAACCAAAGGAAAGTCAAAACCAGAGAAGATAATCAGAGAACGCAAGATAGAACGCTCAGTATGGAAACTGGGTTTGGCAAGACCGAGAGGTTTAAATGCTTAGAGAGGGACAAAGGTTGAGAGCGAGGGCAACCACAGTAACCATTCCTGCGACCAGACAACAGAGGACGTGAACTCCTAATGGGGCGACCCCTACCGTGACCAGTAAACGAGCTCAGGGACAGACTCCTAGGAAGACCATGTCAGCAACCAGCAACTGGCTCAGGGACAGTCGCCTTGCATGGCCACATCAACTACCAGCAGACAGGCTCAAGGAAGACTGACTAGGCTGATCCCTGGGCCTTGGAGCAGGCTGAAATGACAAGGGTGCAGTGGTGAATCTCTGTTTTAGCTCCTCAAATGCACCCTCTGTCTGAGGGTTCCAAATAATCTTCCTAGCATTGCCCTTAAGCAGAGAGGGGAGAGGGGCAGGCACAGAGCTATATTTACCTATAAAGTGATGATAGATATTAACAAACTCTAGAAATCTTTGTAGTTCATGGATGGACCTGGGGACAGGCCAATTGACTACAGCTTCTACCTTACAATCATCCATGACGACACCTTCTGGACTGATAATGTATCCCAAAAGTGAGGTTGAGATTAAATGAAACTTATATATCTCATTTTACAAACAGATGGTTTTCTAGGAGACAAGAGAGAACCTTGCTGACATGTTGGATGCGACTAGGCAAATTCGGATAATAAATTTGTATGGGAC
>JAMWET010001875.1:0-132500 GCA_024036415.1 Prochilodus magdalenae
TTTTGCCCACAGTGACTTGAGTTGGCGGGTAGTTCTGGACTCTGAATAAAATTGGTCACTGAGTTCTGGTCACTGGGCGGGTCCCCACATTAAATAGAATGTGTTGTCATATTCATGGAGACGTTCCCAAACTACCTAGGCCTTGAGCCGTTATCCTGTGTCGCATTCAATCTATAACCCAAGTTGCATGTGTGAAGTGGCTTTATTAAGGACAGTCCAAATCTCAGAGTCCACACAACAGACATGGGTCAAAACACAAACAAGTGATGTCAATGGCAAATCCAGAACAGCACTTCCTGGAGACTGTGCTGTTGTAGACTTAAACAAAGGGGTAGAGAGAGAGAGAGAGAGAGAGAGAGAGAGAGAGAGAGAGAGAGCGAGAGAGAGGGGAGAGAGAGAGAGAGAGCGAGAAGAGAGAGAAGGGGGGGGGGGAAAAAAAAAAGAGAAAAGGGGATAAGAGAAGAGAGAGAGAGTGAGAGAGAGAGAGAGAGAAATACAGAGACAGAGGGAGAGAGAGAGAGAGAGAGAGAGAGAGAGAGAGAAATACAGAGACAGAGAGAGGGAGAGAGAGAGAGAGAGAGAGAGAGAGAGTGAGAGAGAGAGAGAGACAGAGAGAGGGAGAGAGAGAGAGAGAGAGAGAGAGAGAGATCAGTTGCAGGTGTGAGTAGTAATGTAGTAGTAATCTCTGCAAAAATCAGCTGCAAAAAGTGTAAAAAAACATTTGCAAATAACTATGGCTTTGGCCACCACAATAGTTTATTGTTTGTTTGTTTGTAAGTATGTTGCTACCATGTCAAAGTACATAAATAAATCCATCAGAAGAATGGATTTGGATATATATATATATATATATGTTGGCAGCTGTAGTGAACTGCTTTGAAATTCTAAGAAATAAACAAAACCTAACAGAGTAGTGCTGTAATACCTGCTGAGTTTACATATGAGCATGATATAAGCAGATTACCAATACAGAAAATCTTTGTTTTAGTTCCTAGAAATGATTAGGCCTTCTCTGGTGGCCTGGAATGCACCGAGGGCTCCCCTCCAATTGGCAGACAATGCACAGACCACATCTGCCCATGTTCGTCGATACTCAGACACTGAAGTATAACTCGGCCTTGATAAATATTTGCAGTGCCTCTTCTGCCAATTGATTTTCAAGCAGCTCCATTTGATTTTGTTCTAGTTCTGATTTGAAACCAGAAATCTTTGGGCCTCATCAGGGCTAACAGTCAGCCAGTCAAGCCTAGCAGATTGGTCACTGGCCTACACAGTAAAATGGAGAAAGGATATTTATTAAGCTTGTTTAAGGCAATGATATTTGATCTGCTTGGTAGGAGTGATGTCAGTGATTTATGGCCAATCGAAATAATTGTGCTATCTGCATGTCACACTTCTAGGCTCTCCTCCTACCTCTGTCAACTCCACGGACTATAGTCCCACCATACACCCTGTCATGATGTCATTACCACATGCTTCCAATCCACCAATCATGAACTGCCCTACTTATACTCCTCCCCAGAGTGCTAAATGCATTCACCTGCTGCTCATTACGCGGTTATTCTCATTCCTGCGTTTTATGATCTGGCTGCACACCAAAAATGACACAGATTGGCCTGATGGTAGCACTATAGAGCAAGGCTTTGTGGCTGCGTAGGCAGTGTGGGTTATGTGAGAGGTGTTTGGCCCCCGGATATACCAATATAACTAGCAGCTATACTGGGTTTTTTGACTTTGGATTGCTCTTTTGGTTTTGTCTCTCCCTGCCGATTATATCAATCTATTAGCGTTGGTCTTGTTCTTCCCATCACTGACCTTTGTCAATAAATCTGATGCAGCTTTTAGATCTGCGAGTATCCGCTTAGTCCTTCCAGCATCACACTGCATCAATCCTGAATGTGTAAGGTATGTTTCAGTTGACTGTTCCCAAGCTTCCCTGTACTGTCTTAGCCCTCCAATCACTGCTAAGCAATCATTTCTATGCCTCAAGCCTGCCCCTACTGTGGCCGAAACATGTACCCTGGAGACACCCCATTCACCACCTTTGTGCATCTCAGCGTTTTAACCTCTGTAATGTCTTGACTTTATAGTAAAGGGTGCTGAGTTATTGCTGATGAGTTATCAACAACAGTCTAGCTGTCGTGGTGCCTCATCAGTGAGCGGAAGCATTAAAGTAGGATGAGGAGTGTGTTGCTGTCAGCAGTGAGCTATAGCCTGATGTCAAGTCTAGGTGTGGAAGGTTGTGTTTGGAAAAGGTATCCCAAATGAATATAAACTACCTATCTAAAGTAGGTGACTTACCTACTGTTTCCACAGCCCTGCCAAAAAAAAAAAAAAAAAAATGGGTTTCTCTCTGGTCCCTGAACCAATTGCATGGCTATATGTGACTGTATGCTAAACTGCTATCTGCTCCTGCATATCTCAACATAGGTATAGTCATGTGATAATAAAAATATTTTTTACCTAAAAACTACTGTGAAACATTTTTAAAGGTTTAATAATCATCAAAAAACATCCATAAATTTTTACATCATGAGATTGCAAATTATATAAGTTTTACATTTGTCACAAGCAAGTACTGGACTTATCGCTGTTCCTGTCTGACTATATAAGGTTGTCCTGTTGTGCATGCTTTCCATTCTGACTCGTGCTGTTGTGTTGGTAACTTTCCTTGCAAGCGAGAGAAAGAAATTCCAGTAATTAGAAGAATCTGAGAGCGGTTGTATCACAGGGCTTCAAGAAGCAGGATGGAGTGACTCAGAATGGTAGCGGGTTACTATTGAGTAAGAGTCCCGCTTTTGTGACCAACGAGTTCATGTGTGAAGGCATCATGGTCTGCACCAAGATGAATGGTTTGTTGTCATGCAGAGAAGGCCTGGTGTTATCCACCTCCACCCCTTCCACACAATCTGCAGGAACTGTGTGAGAATATTTCAGCTGCATGGGATGGATAATCACAGGACATCATTAGGAACCTCTACAACTCCATGCAGAGACGTTTGACATGTTGGTCTAGCAAACATGGCGGCCTGACACCAAGAGACACTACTTCTGTATGTGTAGCTCAATAGATATTACCCTTATCAGCATCTATCAACATTTATTGTTTCTGGTAACCTTTATCTTCCTTCCCCATAGCATTAAAATCCCACACTTCCTCCTAAATGCAACTATTCTTTGATGATGAATCAATCCATGGCCTAAGGAGGCATCTTCCAAATAATGAATAACAACCAAGATTCTTAAGTACCTGCAGAAGCCTCACTGGACATAAAACTCATGTAGCTGTTGTATATTGATAAAGTTCCTAGTTCAGTTCTAACTTTAGTTTTTACTTGTGCTATCAACAAATCCCTTCAATCTGTCTTTCCTCTGTGCTGAGGAATCAGAAATGAAGTGGCATGTTCTGAATGAAGTGTTCCTTCAGTCTAAGGTGAGAGACACAGAGTGAGCAAAAAATGACAGAGAAAAGTGTTTGAAAGAGGAGTGCCATAAATATTCCAAAGAAGCGACATCAGCGCTATGTGAAATGAGCAAGGCAGCAAAGCATCCCCCATCACAAATAACAGCCATTTGCTGGTCATATGAATCACGCAGAGTGTGTATTATATGCGAAATTGCAGAATATTGACATGCAGCAATTTTCATGGAGACATTTGAGTCGACTCCAAGGAAATAGCAGAATATTCCCATGTTTGCTAACGCTCAAAACAGTAGCAGGAGAATGCCGCTCTGTTTCATGATGGATTAACTGAAAATGAGGGTGTGTTACAGTACACCATGTATGGTGTTGGAGTAGCCCTGAGCTGGGCACTTCTGTAAAGTTTAATAAGAGCAACTTAGAATATGATCATTTCTTACTCCGGCAGGCACAGGTGGTGTTAGGAGTCTTGCCCAGTGACCCCTGTTGGTTTAGTGTAAGGTGCCTGCAAAGGTAGGGGACTGAACCCTGGTCTACGTTATTGGAGGTGGATGTCTTTCACACTATAGCAACCCTGTAAAACTGGCAATACTTTTAAAGGCGAGCAAGATTCTATTACATAACCATGAGCTAAAACTATAGACTTGACTACAGGTCCTGGAAATCTTGGGGTCTTCTCTGTTCCTGCTCTATTTGATTTTCTGCTGATTGTAAATGAATGCTAGATGTTGTGTCCTTGCCATGTTTCATCTTGGGTCAGCGCTGTGGCCTGAGCATTTCTTGCTGCTTGGTGAGGTGTCTCTTTAAAGCATTGGACCCTATAGGTGGTGTTCTCCATTCATTAGTGTTTTAAGCTGCTTATCCTTCCGGGTCATGGGCCGGAAGGGCTCATTGGGCAGAAGGCATGAAACACCTTGGACAGGCTGGTTATACACAGACACACACATTCACACACACATTCACAACTAATTTAATAATGATTTATCATCTCCATTTCACCTGACTGCATGCCTTTCGACTGTGGGAGGAAACTCACACAGACACGAGGAGAACATGCAGACTCCTCACAGAAAGAACCTGGGATACCCTAGCTGGGAATCCATCCCTCCTGCTGAGGGGCAACAGCACTACCCAATGCTCAACCATGCTGCCCATATCTTTACTAACAAATCAAACTTTGAAATGTCTGAAACGACATTAATAGGGGCTTTAACCTTTACATTAACAGATTTCAGTTCATGCTACATGACTATCAGCATCAGCTCTACCTAATCAGCAACATGTGCAGCTGCTTAGGGCCCCGCCCTTACTGTACCATTATGCTGTCTTAGATGCTTGAGCGAGAGGGGAAGAGCAACCGGTTAGTCGAGTCACAGAAAAGCATGTACGCATTTGGAGCTGAAAAAAGGTTGAGGTAAAAAGCAAGGGTTAAAGATAAATTAGTTTATAGGTTTATTTGTGATTTCAAGCTTTGATGTATGTGCACACGGTAGTGTACGGTAGTGTTTGTTTTTGGTGAATAGCGAATCCCATGAACACAAGGAGTCTAGTGCCATATTTGTTTCTACAAGATAAAAAATGAAATCATATGGCGTCTTTGGTGTGGAGTATTTATAGTATAGCATAGTGTTTGTAAAATTGCAGCTGTAATTTTACAAATATGAAATGAGTTTTGTGAGTAATTTTGGGATCTTATTTTATTTAGTTCCAGTTTCAGATGTGCAAATTTGCATTTTGTGTACATTTTCTTGCATGAAGATCAGTTTGTACAAGTTTGTGGTTCTATTTTCTGTGCAAATATTTCGGGATTTTGTTGCACTGTTCCCAGAACAGAATCACAAACTTACAGAGTGGCATGAAATCAGTATGTTTCCACTAAACTCGGAATTGTAGATGTTTCACAATTTGTGAATGTAAAAGTCAAAAGGCAGATTACACATAAACATGTTTGCATCTTATTTCTTTATCTACAGAGTTTTGGCGGTGCTGTTGTTGCACCTTTGAAACAGTAACAAAAAACGACTGTTTAAATCTACAGAGACAGAGACATGCTGGAATGTGGTCTTGTAGAAATACAATATAATGAAATGACAGGGTCATGGACATAAAACACACTATCAGCAATAACTTTCCATCAAATTCAGCTCATAATAAAACCTCCCCCACTTGCAAAAACAAATGTTTGCGCTCACGTTTGTCACATGAATAAACTACTGGTGAGGAAAATATACAAAATGTATACATACATATTAATAATTAAGATGTGTGCACTTTCAAATGGTTCATTTCACAGGCAAGGTCAGCATGCGTGTGCATCACCAGGCTGCTTATAGGTCAAGTAAGTGTAAACCCATTATTTACAGTGTGGTTCAGTGAGTTTAGTGATGGTATATCAATGGTATATGGGAAATATCAGTGGAATATGTACTAATATGATCGTTGTATTATTCTTTGCCTTCATTTTAATATCAGATTAATATACTAGTCTGTCACATACTGCACCATGGGGATGCTGCAGCAATGGCTTCCCCAATCAAAGCCTGCTTTAAGAGTTACAATAGCAATTAGGCGGCTGTTTAATTAGCATGAAAGAATAATTAGGCCAATGGAACGAGAAATTAATGAAAAGAAACAAAATTGTGCAGCATAATGCTAAAATTCAGATGTTAAATAATTCAGTGCTGGTCCGGCTGGTGCCTCAGTGTATACTTAGCATACTGAAAGACCTTGCAGGTTCTCTGCACTTCTGTGAAATAATGGAACTGCATGAGGGGGTGCCAAAATAATTCACTCAGTGAAGGGAAAATCAGAGCAAACTGGAGTTCAAACAGCAGATATGGAGAGAATGAGGCATGCATGCCAGACCTGGTAGATCACCAAAACTGTCCTAATCTGACAAACAGAAACTGAAGCTATCACCTGAGAGAGGGGTGAAAACCAAGCTCCGCTCTTGCTTCAGATCTGAGAACATCCACAGGTTTTTCTGTCCATCTTTCCACTGTGAGAAGACAAAGTCAATGCCATGGGTCTGAAAGGATGTGTAGCTGTTCAAGGAGCTCCTCACTTAAAAAAGGAAATAGATTTCAGACCAGTAGGCTTTAGAATTCAGTTTTCCTGGATAATTTGAAGCAGAATGGAGGTATGGAAAGTTATCCCTGCAGGTGTGTCTGAAAAAAAGTTTGGTGGCTACTATATATTACACTTCATGAAAACTGTAAATCTCCTACACACCAGTCTAAAGCATGACTGTGAAAGGAAAGAGCAGAAACACAGAACACACACTGACAGGGACTCTAGATAATCTGCAGGTTGTGCGGATCTCAGGGACAAATATGACATCAGCATAACGTGTGTGCGCATGTGTGTGTGTGTGTGTACAACTGTGTGTGTGTGCGTGTGTGTGTCAGTGTGTGTGTGTGTGCTGCACGTGTTCTTCTCTCTTCTTTTTCTCTCCTTCATTTCTGCCCTTCCCTTTTTCCCCTTTCACCATCCTCTTGTCATCTGACACATTCTCCAACAGCTTAGATTTAAAACTGTGCATGTGCATGTGTGTGAGGTGCAGAGAGAGAGAGAAAGAGAGAGAGAGAGAGAGAGAGTGAGAGTGAGAGAGAGAGAGAGAGTGAGAGTGAGAGTGAGAGAGAGAGAGAGAGAAATCTGAAATCTCCACGGTGATAAAGTCTCCTGCCAATAGCCCTGAGAGCTGAGAAGCATAAAGCATAGTGCTCTCTCTCTTTCTTTCTCGCTCTCTTATACACAAACACATACTCTCTCTCTTTTTCTCTCTCTCATACACATGCTATCTCTCTCTGTCGCTCTCCCTGTCTCTCTCACTCTCTCTCTTTCTCTGCCTCTCTCACACACGCTCTCATCTGCAGCATGCTTGCACACATTCTCTAACACATGCCGCTCCTGCAGCAGTAAAGAGGTAAACAGTGAAGAAGGAATGGACAGACAAGCAAGCATGTCCACTGAGTCCATCACAGGTAAACATGCGAGACTTTCCCGTCTATTTTTTCTCTCTTTATCTGTTGTTTATTGTAGATCATCTGCTTATAGGTCATCTTCTTGGCTCTTTCTTGTGTCCAGTAGGATCAATTCAGTGTGGATAGAGAATTAATGAGAAGATGCTAATCAGAGTTTCATTAGCATTTAAAGATCAACTGCTAGTCTTCTCTTAAAGGACCGCATGCAGTGTGTTTGGTAGTCCATTCGAGAATGTGTGTATAGTATTGTTGATTGCTCACATGATGTGCATTTTTGCATTAGTTTTATTTCAGGTGAAATGACTTGGCCAGTAATTTGTAGTAGTTTCATATCTATTATAATAACTTTGCCAGAAATTTCTAATGGTTTTATATCTAGTAAAATATCTAGTAGAATGACTTGGTCAAAACTTTGTAGTTTAATATTTACCAGAAAGAATAGGCAACTAGACTGTAATAGTTTCATCTTAATCAGGATAGCTGGACTACTAATATGTAGTCAATTAATATTCAATAGAATGATTGGGCAGTCGTTGCTCTATTTGAGCTACTGATTTGTAGTAGTTGTAAATCTAATAGGACGTATGGGTACTGATCTGTAATAGTTGTAAATCTAATAGGACGTATGGGCTACTGACTTGTAGTAGTTGTAAATCTAATAGGACGTATGGGTTTTTTAGTAGTTGTAAATCTAATAGGGCATGTGGGCTACTGATTTGTAGCAGTTGTAAATCTAATAGGACGTATGGGTACTGATCTGTAATAGTTGTAAATCTAATAGGACGTATGAGCTACTGATTTGTAGAAGTTGTTATTCTAATAAGACGTATGGGCTACTGATTTGTAGTAGTTGTAAATCTAATAGGACGTATGGGCTACTGATTTGTAGAAGTTGTTATTCTAATAAGACGTATGGGCTACTGATTTGTAGTATGTAAATGTAATAGGACGTACTGATTTGTAGTAGTTGTAAATCTAATAGGACGTATGGGCTACTGATTTGTAGTAGTTGTAAATCTAATAGGACGTATGGGCTACTGATTTGTAGTAGTTGTTATTCTAATAAGACGTATGGGCTACTGATTTGTAGTAGTTGTAAATCTAATAGGACGTATGGGCTACTGATTTGTAGAAGTTGTTATTCTAATAAGACGTATGGGCTACTGATTTGTAGTAGTTGTAAATCTAATAGGACGTATGGGCTACTGATTTGTAGAAGTTGTTATTCTAATAGGACGTATGGGCTACTGATTTGTAGTAGTTGTAAATCTAATAGGACGTATGGGCTACTGATTTGTAGTAGTTGTAAATCTAATAGGACGTATGGGCTACTGATTTGTAGTAGTTGTAAATCTAATAGGACGTATGGGCTACTGATTTGTAGTAGTTGTAAATCTAATAGGACGTATGGGCTACTGATTTGTAGTAGTTGTAAATCTAATAGGACGTATGGGCTACTGATTTGTAGTAGTTGTAAATCTAATAGGACACATGGGCTACTGATTTGTAGTAGATGTAAATCTAATAGGACGTAAGGGTACTGATTTGTAGTAGTTGTAAATCTAATAGGACGTATGAGCTACTGATTTGTAGTAGTTGTAAATCTAATAGGACGTATGGGTACTGATTTGTAGTAGTTGTATATCTAATAGGATATATGGGTACTGATCTGTAGTTGTAAATCTAATAGGACGTATGAGCTACTGACTTGTAGTAGTCGTAAATCTAATAGGACGTATGAGCTACTGATTTGTAGTAGTTGTAAATGTAATAGGACGTATGAGTTACTGATTTGTAGTAGTTGTAAATGTAATAGGACATATGAGCTACTGATTTGTAGTAGTTGTAAATCTAATAGGACGCATGAGCTACTGATTTGTAGTAGTTGTAAATCTAATAGGACGTATGAGCTACTGATTTGTAGTAGTTGTAAATCTAATAGGACGTATGGGTACTGATTTGTAGTAGTTGTAAATCTAATAGGACGTATGAGCTACTGATTTGTAGTAGTTGTAAATCTAATAGGACGTATGGGTACTGATTTGTAGTAGTTGTAAATCTAATAGGACATATGGGTACTGATTTGTTGTAGTTGTAAATCTAATAGGACGTATGAGCTACTGATTTGTAGTAGCTGAATATCTAATAGGACGTATGAGCTACTGATTTGTAGTAGCTGAATATCTAATAGGATGTATGGGTACTGATTTGTAGTAGTTGTAAATGTAATAGGACATATGGGTACTGATCTGTAGTTGTAAATCTAATATGACGTATGAGCTACTGATTTGTAGAAGTTGTTATTCTAATAGGACGTATGAGCTACTGATTTGTAGTAGTTGTAAATCTAATAGGACGTATGGGCTACTGATTTGTAGTAATTGTAAATTTAATAGGACGTATGGGCTACTGATTTGTAGTAGTTGTAAATCTAATAGGACGCATGGGCTACTGATTTGTAGTAGATGTAAATCTAATAGGACGTAAGGGTACTGATGTGTAGTAGTTGTAAATCTAATAGGACGTATGAGCTACTAATTTGTAGTAGTTGTAAATCTAATAGGACGTATGAGCTACTGACTTGTAGTAGTTGTAAATCTAATAGGACGTATGAGCTACTGATTTGTAGTAGCTAAATATCTAATAGGACGTATGGGCTACTGATTTGTAGTAGTTGTAAATCTAATAGGACGTATGGGCTACTGATTTGTAGTAGATGTAAATCTAATAGGACGTATGGGTACTGATTTGTAGTAGTTGTAAATCTAATAGGACGTATGGGTACTGATTTGTAGTAGTTGTAAATCTAATAGGACGTAAGGGTACTGATTTGTAGTAGTTGTAAATCTAATAGGACGTATGGGCTACTGATTTGTAGTAGCTGAATATCTAATACGATGTATGGGTACTGATTTGTAGTAGTTGTAAATCTAATAGGACGTTAGGGTAGTGATTTGTAGTAGCTAAATATCTAATAGGACGTATGAGCTACTGATTTGTAGTAGCTGTAAATCTAATAGGATGTAAGGCTACTGATTTGTAGTAGTTGTATATCTAATAGAATGTATGGGTACTGATTTGTAGTAGTTATATATCTAATAGGACGTATGAGCTACTGATTTGTAGTAGTTGTAAATCTAATAGGACATATGAGCTACTGATTTGTAGTAGCTGAATATCTAATACGATGTATGGGTACTGATTTGTAGTAGTTGTAAATCTAATAGGACATATGAGCTACTGATTTGTAGTAGCTGAATATCTAATAGGACGTATGGGTACTGATCTGTAGTAGTTGTAAATCTAATAGGACGTATGGGGGCTACTGACTTGTAGTAGTTGTATATCTAATAGAACATATGAGCTACTAATTTGTAGTAGCTGAATATCTAATAGGACGTATGGGCTACTGATTTGTAGTAGTTGTAAATCTAATAGGACGTATGAGCTACTGATTTGTAGTAGTTGTAAATCTAATATGACGTATGAGCTACTGATTTGTAGTAGTTGTAAATCTAATAGGACGTATGAGCTACTGATTTGTAGTAGTTGTAAATCTAATAGTATGTATGAGTTACTGATTTGTAGTAGTTGTAAATCTAATAGGACGTAAGGGTACTGATTTGTAGTAGTTGTAAATCTAATAGGACGTATGGGTACTGATTTGTAGTAGTTGTATATCTAATAGAACATATGAGCTACTAATTTGTAGTAGCTAAATATCTAATAGGACGTATGGGCTACTGATTTGTAGTAGTTGTAAATCTAATAGGACGTAAGGGTACTGATTTGTAGTAGTTGTAAATCTAATAGGACGTATGAGCTACTGATTTGTAGTAGTTGTAAATCTAATAGGACGTATGAGCTACTGATTTGTAGCAGTTGTAAATCCAATAGGACGTATGGGCTACTGATTTGTAGTAGATGTATATCTAATAGGACATATGAGCTACTGATTTGTAGTAGTTGTAAATCTAATAGGTCGTATGAGCTACTGATTTGTAGTAGTTGTAAATCTAATAGGACGTATGGGTACTGATTTGTAGTAGCTGAATATCTAATACGATGTATGGGTACTGATCTGTAGTTGTAAATCTAATAGGACGTATGGGCTACTGATTTGTAGTAGATGTATATCTAATAGGACATATGAGCTACTGATTTGTAGTAGTTGTAAATCTAATAGGACGTATGAGCTACTGATTTGTAGTAGTTGTAAATGTAATAGGACGTTAGGGTAGTGATTTGTAGTAGCTAAATATCTAATAGGACGTATGAGCTACTGATTTGTAGTAGTTGTAAATCTAATAGGACGTATGGGCTACTGATTTGTAGTAGTTGTAAATCTAATAGGACGTATGGGCTACTGATTTGTAGTAGTTGTAAATGTAATAGGACGTTAGGGTAGTGATTTGTAGTAGCTAAATATCTAATAGGACGTATGAGCTACTGATTTGTAGTAGCTGAATACCAAGCTGAATTGTGTTCATATCCACCAAGCTCTTTGACCACTAAGCTACCACCAGACTTCATCCCTGGGGCCCTCAGGAGTGTGTGTGCGTGTTTATCTCTGTGTGGAGATCAAATGTTTCCAGAATGATGGAAAACATGCAAATTCTCCACTCTAAATGTGTTCAACATGTGTGTGTCCTGGACAAAAAAAATAGCCAATGTCTTATTACAAATAAACTGATAAACAAAAAAAAAACTAAAGTAAATCTCTCTCTTTCTCTCTCTCTCTCTCTCTCTCTCTCTCTCTCTCTCTCTCTCTATCATCTACCTATTAATGCATGTATACATGTATAATTATTCTCCTGAAACTTGTAAGTATATGCATAAATATATATATATATATATATATATATATATATATATATATATATATATATATATATATATATATATATATTTATAATAATTTAATAAAAAAGTGATTTACTGTAAGAAACAGGAACATGTGACTGGCCTCTATAAGTAAAAGTTTTTCCTACATTATTTGTTTATTTAAAAGCAAAAAGAGATACAGGAGTAGTGTTTGGCTGCTGAGGCTCCCTGTAATGTAGCATTGTATAAGTACATTCAGATCATTAAGTTCTAACTGGAACAAGCATTGGTTTTAATTCTCCATTTAAAAAAGATGCCAAATTCTGAACTTTGTAAATGTGCTTCCAGTTATTTAGACCTTTAATTTATTGATTAAAGAATTTTATACACTTTACACTAAACCAGATTGCTTTTACCTTGATAATATTTGAACACTAATGTGTGTGTGTGTGCAATCTGTCTGTGTGCAATCTGTCTGTGTGCTCTGGAGAGAGATGTCCCTGAAAGACTGTTCCTGAAATACAGTAGGCCAGAACACACGCAGAATGAACAGCTGTGAAGAGAGTGAGTGAGAGAGAGAGGGAGTGAGAGGGAGGGAGAGAGAGAATGAGAGAGAGAGATACAAAAGTACAAAATAGTTCATGCACTGAATGTGATGACCTACTTAGAGTGAGTATTTCATCAGTGATGTCCTTCTAGGTTTCTGTTGAGTAATTGTCAGCAGCTAATTATCCTAGATAAGTGCCGTATGAACAGATGCTAACTCACGCTGAAGCAAGAATACACTGTGGCTGAACACTCAATAGCTCTTCCTACAAACCACTGTTACCAAAACATGCTTTTTACATCACAAACTTCAAATACTGAGTAAGGCCTGCAACCAAAAGGTCAGGACAGAAGCGTGTGTACCGCTGTGGTCCACACTGCATTTACTGAAGACACCTAGGGCAGCACTGTGGTGTGGTAAGTAGTGATGTTGCCTCCCAGCAAGACGGACCCGAGTTGGCAGGGCAGGGCATCCAGGGTTCTCCCTATGCAGTATTGAACAGTAATGAAGTAAATGTAATTTAATGTAAGTTACTGCACTTAAGTAGTTTTTGCGTATCTGTACTTTACTGAACTATTGCCATTTCGGACAACTATAACTCCACTACATTTCAAACTCTTCAAAATTTTTTTACTCCATTATGTTATGTGAAATTTGACATTCCTTTCGGATTATGTGCAAGTGAAAATGGGTGCAATATAGTAAAGGAAAACTCATTTGTGAACCTGTGTTTAAAGTTTTAATGTTTTTATTCAACTTGAGCTTGTAACTAAGTTGCAAATAAATCAAACCAAAACCTGCTTGTTTGCAAAAAGCTATTTTACAGTTCTAGCTAATGGAACAGGTTTCCTTTAGTAATCAGTGCTGATGATCATTTGAATAGTGTCAGAGTCAGACTAATTAATGAGCTTCTATTAAAGACTGGTGGACTGAGAGACACTAGAGTCTCTTCAACTACACTGAGCTGATTAAGAGTCTTGTTCCAGAAATGATAATGGAACATTAGAGCCATAATAAATCATGCTCCTGTTACTCTCCATACTTAAGTACATCTGAGTGTAAATGCTTTAGTACTGTTACTCCAGTGGAGGTCTAAATGGAGGAACTTTTATTTTTACTTGAGTATTATTTTACTTATACTCAACTACATGGTTTGTGTACCTCGTCCACCACTGTCCCCCATCTTTGTGTGGGTTTCCTTCAGGGGCTCCAGTTTCCCTCCACAGTCTCATCTGATCAATTTTGAAACAGATCCAGTTTTTCTAGCATGTTTCTGTTATACAGCTTTCAACTGCGCAACCATGCAAGGCCTTCACTGCCGTATCTGGCACTTCATCATGCACCACATGTTTTCAGTAGGAGACAGGTCTGCATTGTAGGCTGGCCACTTTATCTCCAGTGTAGTAGTGATAACACACTGATGCCCTTGTATCAGTATCAGAATGTGGCTTAGCACTGTCATGCTGAAACAAGCATGGAAGTCCCTGAAAAAGACGTTGTCTACATCAAGGGCAGCATATTGTCGTCACTGACTCCAGGTATCACCAAATTGTAATTTTTCACAAGAAGACAAAAACATTCATAAAGACATTCATTTGATTCTAGAGTATTCCAGAGTACTACTTCATTCAACCTGACATTTTCACACCGCGTTAAAGGCAGCCACAGACTCCTCCATAGCACGGCGCACCCATACACTGGTAACAGTCTGGATGGGGAGTAGATTCTTAAAAAGTCAGCTCTTTGATGTCTGGATTTGGGGTCGGCTCTTAGCCATCGTATTTGGCCTGAGGGGAACCGCGGGGTAGAGTGTAAAGGAGGAGAGAGTCTGAGTTTGAGAAGTAAGAGTTTAATCGCCAGTTTTACACCAGCTGCTGTAGCACAAACTCACTAAAATGCTTTCAACACAACCTGCAGCATAGATTGTAATTCTCTCCATGATTTGGGTCTCAATAAAACAATTATTAGAAACAATACAAAGAAAAAAAAACGAACAAAAAACATGTTTTCTATAGAACGTTGTGGACAAGAGGATGGAGCTGAGATTGAATCCCTTTTGCCAACTTCTTATTCAAATATCCAGTCTACCTTAAACAGTGCTGCAGCTATATTCTGGCCCTGGTGCACCCTGTTGCATCATTTAAGGTGGACTGGATAAATAAATAAGAAATAACTAGCCAACAAGCCTCTTAAAAAGAGTTACAACGTTATATCTAACCTTATTTCCAAAAGAACTCTCATTTACCTTTTCAAAGAATTCAAGAATCCAACAGAATGTATTGCAAATTTGGAAATTAACATGTTAACAAAAACTGTAAGCCATTCCCAATCAGTCCAAACATTCTAAAGTTGGGACAGTGTTGATATTTCAAAAATTGCAGAACTAGTAGGTGCATAAAAATCTCTTGACCAAGATGAAGAAGAATGGTGTTGCACAATCGCTAATAAGCGACAAGAGTAAGAATAGAAGACGGAAGGTAATTTAGAAGTAATGCTGTATGTGCGTATGTCTATCAGAAGAAATACAGTTTGAGTTTAAGGTGGACTTTCTTAAAATTCCCAGTCTAAAAACTTGTCTTGCTCAGCCCTGATGGTAGGCACAGCCAAGCTTGTGAGAGCCTCTTTGATTGCTCTAGTAGGTTATGCCTCTTCTAAGTGCTTTGGGAAACTGGCTCCAGAGCACTTGCCAAAATGGATGAGTGTTGGCCAAGAGGGCAGCCATACTTATTTTACAATTTCACACTGTACCAACCAACCCCTGTGACAACCGACCTGATATGACTCTTTTGGTATTCTTATAAGAGTGCTTGAAATGTAATACCACACTCTAAGTTTGGGAACTGTGCCATCACTGAGTTGTCAGTACAGTTTCCCAGTGTTCTGCAAGTTGCTACAAAAGAACGAATATCCATTTGTCAGAATCAACAAACGTAATTCCACATGCGCCAAACTTAAAGTAGATTTAGCTTTATTATACAAACCAGTAGTGAAACTCAACAATACAAATCAGGCAATCATAACAAAAGGGTGAGGCAGAGTCATAACCAGAGGGAAGGCAGAAATCAAAAACCAAAGTAACAGGCAGACCAGCAAACAACTGAAAGGAGAATCCAAGAGAGCAAACCAAAACTCCAAACCAGAAACAGCAAATGTTCAGCATGCAAGTAGGTTGGCAATACTTCACAATGTGACAATGGAAACCAGGGGTATATAAGCAAACAGTGTTAATGAGGAACAGGTGTGTCTAATCAGTTGATGAGGAACAGGAAAATGATTGGATGGTTGGGGACATGGGTTGTTAATGTCATGAGGTTGTGGGTTCTGGGAGATCGGAGGTATAGGGGAAACCAGGAGGCGCAACACTGTTAAAGATGTCAGTTATCACTGACCGCGCATCTGCAGTGGACTATCCTAGTAAAACGTCCCCCAGCTTAGTAACATATGAGCATGTCCCACTGCTTATAAAGATTAACATGAGTCATGGTCCAGCGCTGTCCAGATGACCCAAGACTTGGGAACCCTCAAATTCTTCAATTCTAATCAGCCTGAGCCTGAGGTAATAATGTGCTAATCCCTGCTGCTCTGTCTCTGGAATTACACAAGTCTGATATAAGAAAGCAATCAATGCCACAGTGATTTGTTCAGATAGAGCATCTTAAATTTATTCATGACCTGCCAAAGCGTCACTGCTTTCACACCTTCACATGTCAGTTATAATTTAATCCTGCCGAGATTTGGAGAACATTAAGGATAGAAGGCTTTGTTTAGAAATGCTGACACTTTCAGAAAAGTGATGCGAGCTGAAAAGAATGGTACTGAGAGGCAACAGTGCTGCTTGTTCGTGGAGGCGGGGCTGTAAGGAGCTGCAAGCAGTGCATGTAGTTGTTTCTAAACAGTGGTCAGTGACTGGAAGTACAAAGTGGGTGTTTCAAATAAAGTGGCCAGAGGTTGAATGCAAGCGGATGTTTTTAATAAAATAGGCAGTAAGTGAAAATACCACATGGGTTTTTATAAAACAGAAACCAATAAGAGGATGGATGTTTCTAATAAGAGAGTGGGGATACAAGGGAGATGTTCTATTAAGATGGCCAGTGAGCGGAACTGAGGTTGGTGTTTCTGATTAAGTGGCGTAAAAGAGTAGCATAAAAGGTAGGTGGATATATAAGGCCGGTGTTTCTAATAAAGTGGCCAGTTAGTGGAAGTACAAGGTTGGTGTTTCTATTAAAGTGGCCAGAGATTGGAAGTACAAGGCTGGTGTTTCTGATAAAGTGGCCAGTGATTGGAAATAAAAGGTGGGTGTTTCTGAACAAGTTGCCAGTTAGTGGAAGTACAAGCTTTGTGTTTCTGATAAACTGGCAAATTAGTGCATGTATAAGCTCGGCGTTTCTAACAAAGTAACGAGGAACTGAAAATACAAGGTTAGTGTTTCTAATAAAGTGGGCGAAGAGTGAACTTAAAAGAGAGGTGCTTCTAATCACTCAAAAGTGGTCATTGAGTGGACCCAAAAGTAGCGTGTGAAAATTACCCTGGGATTCAGTGGGTCCCATGTTGGCTGGCTGTTAATTCACTTGACATTTTACATACCTTCTTCGTTTGTCTCCGGTATCGAAAATAAGTAAAAGTTCAATCTGTCCATCAAACTCCTGGTAGAGTTTTCAGATTTACAAATGAACGCTACGGCTATTTTTCAGAGATGCCCTGTGCAGAGTAATAGGCAGACAAAGAAGGACCAACTGGCTAAACCAATTTGCATCTCTAGTTGAAAACATACTGATTTTTAGTGAAGCAGGCTAAAGCTCTATACGGTTTGTATTTGAGCATCTATTTTCCCATAACAGTTAAACTCTATAATTTAGCAGGTCAAGTAACCCCCACGACCCACTGTGTTTTGCACCTTGCCTAAAATGTAGATGTTTCCAATAAGGGGGCAGTTGGGTGACAAATTATGTACGTGTTTCTAATAAAGTGGCCAGTGTGTGGATGCATTAGGTAGGTGTTTCTAATAAACAGTGGTCATATACAGTTCATGTCCGAAAATGTCTAAAAAAAGGCTCAAAATATATTTCACCATTTGAGGCCTACGGCCCAAACCTAAAACCTGGAGATCTTCCCTGAAGCCAGAAGTTTTCATCTTCACAAATTGCTACCTGTGTCCAATTAACTCCCACCTTTCGTTCTGTGCTCAGTCATTTGTTAGCTGAGCGTAGCGCTAACTAGAAGCTTAATCGCTATCTCAGAGTAGAAGCTAATTAGACCAAATTCATGATAACGTCTAGTTTTGAAATGAAGCCATCTCGCAGTATGGATGGATGGTGGGGTAGCTGGGTTTCATACTTCAGACCCCACATCCCTCACTCATTTAGTGTTGTGCTCTAGAACGTTGAGGAGAGCTTTTCTCCTCAGTATTCCGACTGTGTATGAAAGCAGGGAAAATAGGATTGTTCCCCGCCAGCCCCATCCCATTGAGGCCATGTTATGATGCTGATAAGGCTTTCATTTTGCCAGTGCCATAAAACAATCTCCTCTCTTTATGCGAACAGGTTGGGCCGAGAAGATTAAACACACTCACAGATAGATTAGCCATTACTCACAGCCCAGGACAGAATCCCCTTTATCAGTAACCCCAAGACTGTTTCTCTCGGTGCTTTGTAAAACCTGAATGCAAGTAGCATCAGGGGAGGGCCACTGAACTGAGCTGAGCAGGCAGGCAGTGTTACTCTACTGATTCAGTTGAGGTGTGGATATTCGGCCTTTTTCTCATACATATCTTTGTTATTAAGTGCACCTAAACCATTTTAAAGGCCTCATGATGCAAAAACAGTCATAGTTAATGTTTGTATGCCCATTTCCCAAACACTCTTCATCCCTTAGAATTAAACAGGCTGCTGTTGGTGAAAAGAATAGCTGCATCCAGAAGGAGGTGTTGGGTTGCAGGGCTATTGGGAAGGAAGATAAAGGTTACCAGGAACAATAAATGATAGTTTAGACTGATAGGGTATTATACAAACCATTCATCTTGTCGTTGGCCATGGGGTCTCCACTCACAGATTTGTTAGTGATCTCCACGAAAGCGGGACTCGTCACTGAAGATGACCCGCTGCTATTCTGAGTCACTCCATGATAATCTGGCAGTCGTTGGTGATGTTGACGTGGAGTTAGGGGCAGTCGTCCAAACGGCCTGCATGTATGTATTCCTGCGTCGTGCAACCATCTGCCAGTGGTGCTGGCACATGACTCATGAGGATGACTCATGAAGGGCATCCCTGTTTGCTGAATGTCCACCGAATGTTGGGCCCAGCCCTTGCTTATGTTACATTTGCAGCTGAGTGTGAAACTTGAATCGTTTGCATGTCTCATGATGTCAAACCTACCCACCAAGTTTTATTGCTGTCGGTTGATTCGCTCTGGGTGCAGCTATTAATGCATCTATTCTTTTGACAAGCGTACATAGAATAGAACTTTTTCGCTCTCAAATTGCTTAGCGTATTTGTTGGTGTTCACAGCCACTACCCAATTAGCTGGGATCTTGTCTGATTACTGTACCCTGTAAGCCTTGTCCTTTATTTCTTCTACTGATAAAAGCTGGAAAAGATGAATGTAAACACTATATCAGTATCTATAACGCAAAAGTGTGAGTAAATGTAGTTCAGGGACAAACTTTTTTGTTTACCCTTCCACCAGCTGCTTACAACCTTCGGACAACTGTTCGATAAGAGCATGGAGCTGAAGCAGCGAGGGTGCAGACCGTCTCTGAGGCGGGAACGCGACCTTTGCTGAAATGCATTCCGGCTGTCGATCTAGTCCTTGCTGTGCACCGTGAGATATGAACCCTCAATCAAGAACCTCTGCAACTAGCTTTTATTCACATTCGTAAAAGTAGGACAAAACGAGCATGACTCACAGAATTTCTTTTTTGCCATGTAGAACTTCTCCCCTGTTGTGAGATGACCTTGATGCGTGAGTTCGTTCAAAGTGATTTATACACACTCATTTATTCTGCGCTGACCCTGATGGCAGAACATCCACTACCCAGGCAAAAAGAATTCACATCATTCAACAAAAATAAGACTGTATCGGTACCTTCTAATTCCATATCCGTCATGCTGTCAGATAGCCTTGATCACTTTTCCAAGCCTGGAAAATAAATAAAATATGACATTTTGAAGTATACCTCTAAAGATCCTGAGCTTTAATAAACCTAGAACCCGTAGAACAAAGCAGGGTTGCGTCACAACTACAAAGAACTTTTTCAGGGAGATTTTTGATTTCCTGTTTTCTAAAGCAGGTAGAGCTGCTCACACTAAGGATCCTGTGTCTGCTAACATTAGCAACTGACGCTAATCACAATTTAGCTAATTCTTTGCTATCCAGATGAAGATAAAGTTACACCAGCACTATTATACGATCAATAAGTGCTTCTGGATGTAAACTAGGAACGAGTTTCAGAATTATTACTTTGTGTAAAACATCACTCCTGATAGCAAAGATAGGCAACCATCTCGAGACTGAACAACCACAGACCTGTCGCACTGACCAATGAAGTCATGGAAACCTTGGAGAGGCTGGTTCTCAGTCAATTAAAGGACATCACTAACCTTCTGCTGGACCCCCTGAAGTTTGCATCCCATGCTTCAGCACCTCGACCATCCGAACATTTTATTTTTGGACTTCAGCTCAGCCTTCATTATCATTCCAGGACAGCTACACAGCAAACTGACTGAACTCAACGTGCCGGCCTCCACCTCCCAGTGGATCACAAATTTTCTCCCTGGCGGAGAGCAGCAGGTTAGGTTGGGGAAAATCATCTCAGGAATCAAGACACCAGCACAGGAGCTTCTCAAGGTTATGTTTTGTCCACATGGCTCATTGGTACAGCTGGTGGTACAGTTCTACACTGCCACTTTAGAATCTGTTATCTTCACATCCATCTCAGTGTGGGGGAGCTCAGCCACCAAACACGACAATCAGAAATCTGCAAAGAAGACCATTGGAGTTACTGTACTGACTGTCTCAGACTGGTGTTTCTTCTTGTACTGCATTTTATAAGCCTTAATCTGCATCTACATCCGGACTGCTGCACTCAACACTTTAATATACATATACAACTCCACACAATGTAAGGTTTACAGGCGTCTAGGATATTGTGTGTGTGTGTGCTACTATAACCAAAGACAAAAGCCATGTATGTGTGAACATACTTGGCAAATAAAGCTTAATTCTGATTCTCAAGAGTACCATTGTTGGCCCTCTACAGCAAAGTTGGCGGTCTACTGGTGTTTTGCTCAGTGTTTTCTGGGCTGGCGGTTAGGCAGGCATATTACACTAAGGACCACTTAACATCACTCGATTTCCAAAAAAGAGACCAACTTACTTATTCTTCCATCATTTCTTACTTTCATTATCCTGTAAATTAGTTATGTAAATCATTTTCAGCACCTTCCACTTAATCATTTTATTTCAGGCCTAGTCCCTATTTTTCTCTATTTTCTCTCCATTTAGCTTTTGCTGTACACACTTAAAATTTGTTTAAGGATGTTAAGAACTAGTTGGATTTTGTATGCAGGCCAGTAATATGAGTGGTCCGCAGGTGGACCAGCAGTGGCAAACAGGCAGTGGTATGTTGACCTGATCAAGCCAGCGGACCAATATAATCTTGCTATCTAGGACTACATCAGGAGACCAGCTATGAGAAATAATGCTATTAGCGCTTATGCTAGCAACCACAAAACAAGTATTTTTCCTCATATTAACTTTCATCAGAGAAAAACATGAGCTTAGGTTCATTCTTCACATGATTCTGTCTAAATGTAAACACATGAATGTGTATGTGTGTGTGCATGCGAGTGTGTGTTATGTCAGCATTGCATCACGCCAAAAAATAACTTTGCAGGATTGTGTACCAATCCTCACACTTATTCAAGAGTAACTTCACCAAGGTACTGGAAACTGAAACTCCTAAATATTGAGATAGTGTGAACATCTACATTTGCATTATCCTCCTCACTCTACTCGTCCAATATTAAACTATATACTTTCATCCAGTCATTTTCCCCTCAGTGCCCATACTCACTTTATGTCATTCTACAGAACTCGGTTATTCTAGTGGATAGTCATTTAATAGAATGTATTAGTGTGCAGCAATCTGGGTGTTTGGTAAAAGGAGGATACAGAATATGCAGGGGAATGTGATGTAAATGATGCTTTGATTAGTTTCATAGACTTCTGCTTTAGAAAACACTGAATTTTTAAATGTTGTTAAAAATAGAAATGAATGCCCAGATAGCATGTGGATGTGGGCAACATCTGGTAAAGCTATGGCACCGCTGCTCCACTGTTGGCACTGGCAACCTGGAGTGAGCGAAAGGTGGCCCACATGTTTAAAACAGGCATTTGGCCCACCTGTCCCAAAACAGGTCTGGTGCACTTCTGGCACAGATACATCACAGATTCAGAAAATAACTGTAAGGGGTCAGCCTGTGCCGCAAGCTATGAGAGCAAGCACTTCTTAGAACTACAACTCCCAGGCTGTGTTCGAAAAGGCACACTACTATACTGCACACTGCATTCTGTGTGTAGTATGCAGTACAGTAACAAGCTCTGACCTACAGTGTAGTGTACTAATACAGTCACATGACCATTTATCTCACATTTACCTCAGAGCTGTTTTTACTGTATCCACTGTTTAGAGCTAGCTGCTGCTAACGCTGCTCAGTTCATCTGAGATACATTTAGCCTAGCTGTTAGCTCCCCTCGGCTATTACACTCTAAAACTAAACCTCTACACCCATATTTATACTTGGAGTCGGCTGTGGTTTGCTCCACAGTGTTACTCGCCGCCATTTTCTATGACTGAAGCAGAGTGAGAGCTGTTGAGGCTGCATTGGGATGCAGTACACCATGAAGACTGCTCTCTTTGACTGCAGTAGAACACCATCCGGGTATCTTCAGTGCAGTACAAATTTTCAATTTGGTTGCATACTGCATACTACATACTACCACTTTTAGGCAGTAAGCCATTTCAAATACAGCCTTAGACTTCTCAGTGCTAATCAGCAATGACTGGGCACAGCTGCTGGGCTCTGTACTATATAAGCAGATGAAGCCCAGTGTCATGCCTTTGTAGAGGGCTGACCAGCATGCTAAACTTAGCTGTGGTTTTTATAGAAAGAACAAGGTTCACTGATAACTGAAGCAAAAGAAAAGAAAAGTTACCAAGGAGAGAAAACCTGAAGAAGTTAATTGACCTCATGATTCAGGAGCTCATTTCTTTGTTTGAGTCCCACGTTGGCATCTCCTTTGTTTGGCCTTTCCCACCTTCTTTCCCATTGCTGTATCTGAGTAGGCCTACTCGGAATCATCAGCACTCTCCTTACCGGTTTAAATTCCAGCCGAATGTGAGCCTTCGTCCTGTCCCTGGTTCTTTCACACAAGCTTTTCTTTATATTATAAACTAATAAATAATTCCATGAAAACATAAATAAGCACAGAAGGTAAAACCAACTCTGCACCTGGGTCCACCACCCGCCCGTCCTGGAACAAACGCCATGCTTTGAATTTCACGGCTATGTTAACGCAGCTTGGGTTGAGGAGGAAGAAGAGGAGGAGCAGAGTGACTGAGGGTGAAAGAGACAGCGGGACAGTAATCAACAACAACAGCAAACAAGAAATCACATCTTCTTCACATCTCGAGCCCACAGTGTTACCAAGCTGTGCAACAGTAATAACCCTCCTCATAAAACACTGTGAGCTGTATACAGTTATGTGGATTTAATGATGCTTGCAGTGTGCAAAGAATTTGCATACATGACTTTTAGTAATTGAGTTACTCAAGTTTTACCAAATCATGTCAGCACTAAACTGATATACCCAAGTTTAGTTTGAAGAACTAAAAAAATAAGCTTATTATAAATTCTATTTCCTTGTATATTTTAAATCTGTGGGAAACACTGTATGATTTGAATTAACGGTTTGTTTGAAATATGAACCACAATAGAAGTTTACAAGTACGTGCATTTCTCTTTCATTGTTGGTTTGATATTTATAAGGGGAAAGAAAAACTGGTGGGTCAAAAGGTTCACAGAACTCTCCTATAACCTTGAACACCTCTATCTATGACTGGTCATGCACCATTTTGGTTGTTCAGAAATTCACTCATCCATTCATTCATTCATTCATTCATTTATTCAATCATTCATTCATCTTCAGAGCTTCTGTGTCACGGGGTGTCAGAGTCTATCCCAGTACTTATTGGGTGGAAGGCAGGAAACACCCGGGACAGGAGACTAGTCCACCACAGGGCAGACGCACATTATCATGTTGTAGTTAATTTGCATAAAGTCGTTTTGCGCATTTGCCGCTAAATCATAGTTTGACTTTATTTATTTAATTAACAGGAACAATCCACTTTGATCAACATCATTATTTATTTTGTAAAGGTTCCAGATTTAGCCAACTGGCTAATTTTCATCTGCAGTCCCTGGGCAGGTTGGTGTTATTAAGAGTTACTGTCGTTCCCCGATTAAAACAAGAAACACAATTTGGGCTACGCTTGGGCAGCACATGTTTCGTTAATACATCTTGTTTCTCTACTGTGTATTGTGAAAGTGAAAACCTTTGTGTTCCACTGTTACTTATTGATCCCTTTGATTGAATTCTGGGTTTTGAATTCCTTTCACATTGTGAGTGAAATATGACGAGTGAAATATCAACAGTCTTGGATATATTATATAATTTTACATATATATATGTACATAATTTTTAAAAGTATATTTCAAGTATTTAAAAATACCCCCCGTTTTCTTACGCATACATTGTCTTAACCAGGCAGTCATGCAGCAGCCATTAACAGTAGCAGCAATGAGGTAGATTTTCAGTTGTTCAGTCATAAATCACCTGCTTTCGTAGGAAATGACTGGTCACCTGTTGCAAGACACTGGACACCCAAATCACTTCAGTCTTTGCCCCAACAGGTGTGTCTTGGATTATAAATGTGATAGCACATCATTTCATGGCTCAGAACCTCTGAGTGTCTCATGACCCCAGCAAACATGTCTTGAAATCCATCGCAGTCCGCTCTGACTCTCTTCACACGGCCTATTAACACTTACAGAAGAAACAGACCTGACGTCTGAAATGTGGTGGCAGTTTATGGTGTTTTCCTGTTGAACGGCGTTTGTTCCACTCAGTCTTTACTAGATGAAATAGGATCTCTACGGGCTGCATACTCATTTTATGATCACTTCCCATTGTCAGGCTCAGCAAATTACACTGACCTGTTTTTTCTCTGGTGGTTGCTGAACTATTTGAAGTTGTTTCACTCCTTTTGTTGTCAGAGCTCACCAGCAGCAAGCTCATTTCCATATAAATGTGTTCCGTCACACTCGTTTCATTTCCAGGCTCTATTTGCTGCTGGTTCAGGGGGTTGTTTGTTCTGCGGATCTTTCACCGTTCTACCTGACTGTTTTGAACTTCAGAGCAAATTGAATCATGCGGACTTGCCGGCTAGAGCGAGATAATGTCATAAATTCTAAGTAAGCTAATGAAACAGTGGGAATTTTCCAATTTCCGTACATTCTAACTCCACTTTGCACCTTTTGGCACCAATGGCACTCCAACGATCCAGGGGTGGAGATGAGAAGGCTTGTGTTTGCTCTTTTGTTTCACAAAAAAACTATATTTCATTTATCGCTAAGTCTAAATGTTGAGTTACTGCTGCCATATGTAGTCCAGCATTCATATGTCTGGCATTATTTGCATCAATATGAGGAGGGTTCAGGTTCTTCAGGAGGTATAGTCCAACACCTGTTGTCTAAACTGGTTTTGAAAGTTTTATATTCACTCATCAAAAGAATAGCTGCACAAAAGCTGGATTAATTGAAACTTGGTGGGTAGGTTTTACAGCATGAGACACGCGAGCGATTCTAGTTTCATGCTCAGCTGCACATGTGATGTAAGCAAGGATGGGCATTATCGCTGTGCCTGACATCACATTCAGTGATGCCCTCCATGAGTCATCCTGTTAGTGCCAACACCATTGGCAAACTGCCGCACCATGCAGGACTACATGCACACAGACCATTACGACAACTGTCCTTAACACCACGTCAAAGTCACCAATAACTGCAATGGTGTGGTGCCAGACTGTCATGGAGTGACTCAGAATGGCAGCGGGTCATCTTCAGTCTTGTCTTTTGTCAACGAATCAGCGTGTTGAGGTACTGTGGTCAGCGCCAAGATCAACAGTTTGTTGTTGATCAGAAAGCCTGGTGTCACTCCACCTCCACCCCTACCACACAGTCTGCAGGAACTGTGTGAGAATATTCAAGCTGCATGGGATGGATTATCACCGCACTCCATTAGAAACCTCTACAACTCCATGCTGAGACGCCATACTGAGAGAAACTACTTCTGTAGGTGTAGCTCAATAAATATCGCCCATATCAGTCTAAATATATCATCATATTCATATTCTTCCTTACCAACAACACTGCAATACCACACGTCCTTCTGGGTGCAGCTATTTTCATGACGATGAGTGTATTTGTAGTTATTGAGTACTGAACCAAATGAACAAGTTTGCATGACCTTATTGAAAACGGGGATGTGGTTTGAATGGTTTGAGAGAAGTGTTGGGGAAGAACTTTAAAAAAGATTTTTTGGAACAGAATGGTCATTAGCAGTGTTGGCCTTGTGGCCCTTACACTAAACTACAGTAAAGTAGAATTTGGGCTCCAAACATGTACCAGTTTAATCATGACATTCAGTGACTATTTATATAAAAAAAAAAACTTGTAATATTAAATTAAATAAAGCTAATATTAAACCATTTTTGGTGCAAGCTGAAATTGTCATTAATTCCAGTTAGAGAATCTGAATGTGCTATAAAATGCTTTTAATTAAAAGGTCATACAGCTTCACTCACTTGTGTATAATGATTATAAAATCACTCCAGGATTTTCTTGTTGCCTGTAGTAACTGCAAATTCCAACGGTCTGCTTTCTCTCTCAGATATAAGGGGCCTTGCAGACTACTGGATGTCGTGTGGTCAACCGTGTCCCGAACATGCTGCCTGGAACCCCAAGTTCTGTGTGATCACAGATGGCCAAATGCTACTACTGGACAAAGAAGAGGTACAGAAACCCACACATGTAACTCATACACATGTGCAGTCACTGCCCACTGTATTAGAAAACCGCAGTTTGTAGCTTCACCATACCATTGTACAGTTAACAACTACACTCCTTGACGCGTTTGACCTTTGCCAGACAGTTTCCGATCATAGAGCTGCTGTTGGTTTATGCTGTTGGGAAAATCATGTCTTCATTTATTTGCAACAAACAATTTAAATGTTAATAACTAACATTTTTTTTGGATGTTGTTTTTAATGGTAACACTGTGTTGGTGGTTGTAAACATACCATATGCACAATACAATGGTCATTAAAAATGATAGTCCTAGTAAAGTCACAAGTTCCTCCAAACATCTTCACCAAGAATCCTGCCAGTCCACCTGTGGCATTTTCCATGCTATGTTATCGGTGGTGTACATTCAGTTTACAACACTGGGTTTAACAGCACACAGCTCGGGCTCATAGTCGTTTAAAGCTGGATTAGTTTTACCTTCTGAGGTGCTATAATTTGAACTTATAATTGGTGATTCTATCTATCTTACCTTCTACAATTCCCTCAACTCACGTTTTGCGATCTGAAGACAAGGGTAACAGATAAAGTAGAGGTTACATTTACATTTACAGATACTTTTAATCTAGAGTAATTTACGAAAATGCTTAGTATTCAGACAGAGAATGTATTAATGCTAGTACAAACAGGTTACATCAAAACTATGACTGTGACGGTATTAATGAAGCAGACCATGACAATGTGGCCTGCCAATTTACGCCCGCACCCCAATTAACACTTTAGCGTTTATAGCCAGCACCTTAGTCGTTAGAGTATTCCCAGTCATTACATGATAGAGCTGTCATATGGGCAAGTGTAGAGGCGAACCTGCTCAGCGAATCTACCTAAAATGTATTCATTTAGAATGAAGTGCACGTAGTGAGCACATTTGAACATGCCCAGCCACACGAGGGGTGGGGTCAGAGGCACTGATGCTTCATTTAGGCATGCGCATCCTCACACTACCTACAGTGTGCCAAATACTCCTTAACAGGCATCAGAATGCACTACAGAGGTCACAGGTATATCCAGCACTCCCACCACACAGGGTCTGCGTACTAAACCGCAAAGAGTGTGTAGTACGGCTCAGTTAAAAGTGCATTCATTGCTGGGGTGTGGTTTGGGTAAATGAAAACCTGTAAGGTGGAGCTTTGAGGTAGGTGGAGCTCATTAAAAAGCCAATGAGTGGAAACACAAAGTCAGCATACCCACACAAAGGAAATGAAAACCAAACACATGCAACAAAAGACCAAACAGAGGAACACTGTGCTTTGGCCATTTGTAAAAAAGCCCAGATAGGAGGACAATGGCCTAGAATGTGTATGTGTGTGTGCATGAGCGTGTGTGTGTGTGTGTGTGTGTGTGTGTGTATGTGTGTGTAAGCTGCACAAACCTGTGAGCAAGACAACAGCAGAGTGTTCATGGAAGCATATAGTGTGTTAGCAGCATGTAGTTTGTCACTGTGACACCTTAACAGCGCGGCACATTACCAGGCTGCTGTAGCTCAGAGAATTCACACATGATGAAGGCAAACGCCATCTGCCTGAGGAAATCGATAGATAATCTGACCTTGTACAGAATATATACCTTACACTGTGGTCAGTATATCATTATCCCTCCACCTTTATCTGTCCCGTGTGACACATTAGACGTTATGCTGCCTTCAAGAGCAAATCAGTCCACAGTTCAGCATTCAGCCAATATCCCTTCAGGAGTAAACCAAAAACATGGAGGTTGTGATAGGGTTGTTATTAGCTGGATATTAAATATTGAAGCAAAAAATAAATCATTAAAATGACTTTAAATAATGAATCTCATTTTCTTTTCACTTAATAATCATGTTAACAATAAAACATGGCGCATATTTTCATTAATGTGATTTTTGAGCAGTATTATCAGGAAAGCTTTAAAGCAGCATCGGCCAAAGTAAGTTTCAGAAATGCACACTCACAAATTCACTCGCATTTCATTTACAGTCAGAAGAAGAAGAAGCAATAGTGGCTACCGGGTCGTACAAGTTAGCAAGAATATTTTACTGTGGCATGAGTTATAGCGATAAATATATACACACTGGCCACTTTATTAGAAACACTGACCTTGTATTTCCACTCTCTGGCCACTTTATTAGAAACACTGACCTTGTATTTCCACTCACTGGCCACTTTATTAGAAACACCTACCTTGTATTTCCACCCCCTGGCCACTCTATTTGAAACACCTAACGTGTACTTCTACTCACTACGTGCTTAAGAAACCACACTGAGTAATTAGGTGTGGTGTTGCTACAATGTGCTGTGTAGTAGAACTGTGCCCCTTAGAAAGCTTCACCCTGTAGTGTTTTGTTTTGGAGCTCATAGATATAGCAATGAAAGCTCAAACACTTTAGAGATCATACACAGAAAAAGTGTTGCATTGACTCAAAAGCACCGTTTCCATGTGAATTAATTATATTACATCAACTAAATTTGTTGGTCAGTTTTTATTTTATTAAAAGTAATTATGTTAGATAATCTATTAATTAATATCTAATTAGTAATATTACTATAATAATTAGATTTACATTAGATTTTATAGCACAGTTTTACCTTTTTCATGGCTGGTTCAGCATAGTTAGACTGTTTTAGATGGAATTTAATCATAGCTCTTAAGTTGTTATATATAATACATTGCTACCAGTGACCAACCAGCTGCTTCCTCATTAATGACTGCTGAGCTGCCAGAAAACCACAGTTCCATATGGAAGAGGCTCTGCTGCATTACTAAAGATGAACCTCCTGTAGCGTTTTGATTTGTAGCTGTTTGTCTTATATGTCTGGGTCATAGGTGGTGCTAGGGCCTATCCCAGCGCACATTGTGCAGGGAACACCCTGGACAGGTCACCAGTCCATGACAGGGCGAATACGGAGACATACACATTCAATCACACACACACACACACACACACACACACACACACACACACACACACACACACACACACACACACACACACATCACCCCCCACAACCCAGTGAATACGGAGACATACACATTCAATCACACACACACACACACACACACACACACACACACACACACACACACACACACACACTCACACACACACAAACACACATACACTAAGGGGGGCAATTTACCATCTCCTCAATTCACCTGACTGCAAGTCTTTGAACTGTGGAAGGAAACCCAAGTACATGGAGAAAACCCACACAGACACAGGGAGAACATACAAACATCACTTACTATCTAGACCAACCAGTCAAACTAAACACAAGCCTGGTGTAATGTTAATACACTCATCATCACAAAATAGCTGCACCCAGAGGGAATCAACTGACAGGTGTGAAACTTGGTGGGTAGGTTTGACACAATAAGACTTGCGAGTGATTAAAATGCTAAAGTTAGACTGTCTATGTGACGTAAGCAGGAACGGGCCTCATCGCTGTACTATATAAAGTTGTCCTGTTATGTGTGCTTTCCAGTCTGACTTGTGTTGTTGTGATGGTAGCATCCTTTGCAAACAAAGTAAGCCTCAGAAGAGCGCGAAAGCAATTTGAACAGTTGGAAGAGTTGGACAGGGGTTACATCAGAGGGCACTGGGAAGCGGGATGGACTACCATGTCACACTATTGGTGGATAAAAAAAGCCACTGACCAGCAACATCAAGGATCTGGGACATGTACCCAAACCAGGGAGAGGGAGATCCAACCTGTATGCAGACTGACCCAACAGTCCCAATTGCAGATATTCAATGAGCAGTGTTGCCCTCCATGGGTCATCCTGTTAGTGCCAGCACCAATGGCAGACGGCTGCACAACACAGGACTACATCTTGCCACGCCAACCAGGCCAAACTTCAACCAGGTCAACATCGCCAATTTCAGTTTAAATGTATCATCATTTATTGTTCCTGGTAACCTTCCTGGTAATCTTCCTTCCTTCCCAACAGCACTGCAATACCACACAACAGTGCAACTGTTCTTAATAGCTTGATGAAAAGTGTTATAGCAAAATAGTGTCATAAGTGTTGTTGTTTTTTTTAAATACAAGTGCTGCTTCACTAAAGATGGACCTCCTGTAGCGTTCTGATTTGTAGCTGTTTGTCTTATATGTCTGGGTCATGGGTGGTGATAGGGCCTATCCCAGCGCACATTGTGCAGGAAACACCCCGGACAGGTCACCAGTCCATGACAGGGCGAATACGGAGACATACACATTCAATCACACACACACACACACACACACACACACACACACACACACACACACACACACACACACACACAAACACACACACACACACACACACACATACACACATCACCCCCCACAACCCAGAAGCATAATAGACTTAGAAGACGATGAATATAGCTTCTCACATCGGCCCATTAAAAATGACTTTCTTTGCCAAGATATTGTCTTTTTTGCTGTATAAACAGATTCTTTCACTTCTGTGTCCTTCTTAGATTAATATTACATTCAGCAACTTGAAAACAACCTCCTGCTCGCTGATGAAATCCGCTGATGCAAATGCTTGTAGCTGCGAATGATCTTGATCTCCTGGAAAGAAAAAACCCGTTCAGGATTGTTGTATATGGGATTGTTACCTTGATACATGGAATTGACTTCTTGTCTTGTCAGTGATGTAGAACCTTCTATGCGCAGGAGGAATGTGTCTACAGTGATTCCACCAAGACTGGCACACGGTACAAAACAGAAAACCTTTACTGTTTGCTGAGGTGTCTCTTATGACTCTACTTATGCAAATGACCAAATAAATATCCCATAACTCATGAAGATTGTTGTGCAACATTTACTGTCAAATGCTGCATAAAATGCAAACGCCTGTGAATATGTGAACAGCAGTCTTGGTGCTATAGTACATTAAATCTGGCTAAGGCCTGTTCATCACTTGTAAGCTGTTAATATCAGCGAGCAGGATTCATTTCATACACTGCAGCTTCCACTGAAAAACTAGGCCTTACTGTACAGCCAAGAACAAGATTCATTCCAAGCCTTAATCCGAGCCATCATTCACACAAATCTGTTTTAGATGTCTTTTACACCATTAGTCTTTCTCAGTGGCAGCAGTGGACAAACTACACAAAGCATGTAGCTGAGATAAAGTCGAGACCCCCTAGGTTTATTACTCCTCCAGTAAAAGTAGAGGTTCATCCCTTTAGACCTCCACTGGAGTAACAGTACTAAAGTATTTATCTTCAGATGTACTTAAGTATGGAGAGTAACAGGAGCATTACAGTACACTAACACATTATACTTACTGAGTTACTGTATACCAACACACTACTTACAGTACACTAACACATTACACTTACTGAGTTACTGTACACCAACACACTACTTACAGTACACTAACACATTACACTTACTGAGTTACTGTACACCAACACACTACTTACAGTACACTAACACATTACACTTACTGAGTTACTGTACACCAACACACTACTTACAGTACACTAACACATTACACTTACCGAGTTACTGTACACCAACACACTACTTACAGTACACTAACGCATTATACTTACTAAGTTACTGTACACCAACACACTACTTACAGTACACTAACGCATTATACTTACTAAGTTACTGTACACCAACACACTACTTACAGTACACTAACGCATTACACTTACTGAGTTACTGTACACCAACACACTACTTACAGTACACTAACACATTACACTTACTGAGTTACTGTACACCAACACACTACTTACAGTACACTACCACATTATACTTACTGAGTTACTGTACACCAACACACTACTTACAGTACACTAACACATTACACTTACTGAGTTACTGTACACCAACACACTACTTACAGTACACTAACACATTACACTTACTGAGTTACTGTACACCAACACACTACTTACAGTACACTACCACATTATACTTACTGAGTTACTGTACACCAACACACTACTTACAGTACACTAACACATTACACTTACTGAGTTACTGTACACCAACACACTACTTACAGTACACTAACACATTATACTTACTGAGTTACTGTACACCAACACACTACTTACAGTACACTAACACATTACACTTACTGAGTTACTGTACACCAACACACTACTTACAGTACACTAACACATTACACTTACCGAGTTACTGTACACCAACACACTACTTACAGTACACTAACGCATTACACTTACTGAGTTACTGTACACCAACACACTACTTACAGTACACTAACACATTATACTTACTGAGTTACTGTACACCAACACACTACTTACAGTACACTAACACATTACACTTACTGAGTTACTGTACACCAACACACTACTTACAGTACACTAACACACTACACTTACTGAGTTACTGTACACCAACACATAGAGTCATGTTCTTTACTAATGATCCCTTGAAGAACCATCATTTCTAACAGGAACATATATTTCTACAAAGTGATAAACACATCTAAACCTCATTAATATCAGAACAGCATGTGGGTCCGTGTGTCTTTCGTGTTTCTGTATTCCTAGCCATGTTTTCTTGGTTTTCCTCCAGGTCCACCCTTTGCTCCTGCAGGAGAGGGGGGCTGATACATGCAAAGTGCGTTTACTCCGTCGCACCATCAGTGTTCCTGTTGAGGCACAGTTCCCAGCATTCCACTATCAGGTGTCCACAGAGAGTGGTAAGTCTTGGAAAACATTCCCTACATCGGGAATGCACATTTACTTTCTCTGGTACCCACCCAGCTACCAACACAATTCTTGCTTATATTAAAATGGCATAGAATCCTTTCTGTGGCGTTTAAGAGTTCTCTCGGTGCCTGTGTGGGTTTCCTCCGGGTGCTCCGGTTCCCTCCCGATCAGGCTGACTGGAGACACTAAATTGCTCCCTAGTCGTGAGTGTGTATGTCTTTGCGTCAGACCTGAAATGCACTGGCAACCTGTCCAGGGGGTTCCCAGGCTAGGCTCCAGCACCTCATGCAACCAAAGGCGATAAGCAGCTTAGAAGACAAATGAACGAATTAATTATACAAAATCTCTAAAAAGGGTTAAGCATTGGACAGTGTCCCTCCATCAATACATACCGCTCAAGACTTCAAGATAGAAAAGCACACAGAAGATATTCTAGAGCTACTGAAACAGAAGAGCAGTTCTTGTTGGAATGGTGTAGATCTCGCTCCCCAGCTCCTCCTAGCTCCGCATACTGACCGACTCGATGGATTGTTTACATATTGTTGTTGTGTGACTATGTGATGTTTATGCACTGCAAACAATGACATCACTGCAAGTAAAATGATCTTATATCCAGTTCATATTTCTATACATTCTCATTTAACTTGATTTGTTTTTTCGTTTTTTCTCTTGCATTTCCCTGATAAAGCGAGGAAATATGACTCAAACCAAATAATAAATGTCTTCAAATTAACTCATGACATCTCAAAATGAAAGAACTTCAAGATATATAAAGTGGGCATAGTATTATTTTACTTGCTGTGGTGTGAGCGGCTGATTGGATGGGACTCAGATAAGCATGTCTTTTCCTCCACTCCTCTCCCTTTCAGAGCTGCTGTTATCAGGTTCATGTAATCTGTCCTGTATTTGGAAGGCATATCATGCAGCATTGCTCAGTCACATTTAGAAGCAGAATTATTTGAAGGTTGTCATATCCACTTTGACCAGCTGGGGGGGATCTTGCCTCTCTTTTTTGCTGTGCTTCTCGTCTGTTGACTCTATTTACATTGTTATCCAGTATACATTATATATAATCTGTGTGTTTAAATGCATTAATGGCCGAGAAGGACAAGCAGGATATTATGGGGCAAAATTAACCCTCAAAATATGTATTTATTTGGAATCTGAGTATTTTCATTCTCTGTGCTTAATGTATCAGACTAATGCTTCTTCTTGTACTCCGGTTTTAAATGCCTTAACGCGTTCTGCCTTAACATCCTGACTGCTGCACTCAGCACTATACTATACATATAGAACTCAACACAGTGTAAGGTTTACAGGTATGCAAGTTATGATGTGCATGCAAGGTGTGTGTGTGTGTGTGTGTGTGTGTGTGTGGATGTGTTCAAGTTCAAGTTCAAGTGGTTTTATTTGTCATTTCAACTATATACAGTGGTGTACAGTACACAGTGAAACGAAATAGCGTTCCTCCAGGACCAAGGTGCTACATCTAACAATAGACTACACAAAACAATACAACATAAAGTGCACGTGCGTAAGTGCGCAAGACAATATACTATAAATACACACAACCATTTACAAGACAAACAATAAATACAGGGGAGGGGAAACAGTGCAGTCGGCCCCTTAGTAGTGGGAGCAGTAAGGTGCATTTGGTGTAGATGTAAACATTAGACATTGTAAACACTGTATTTGAATTTAACAGTAGTACTAAAGTTATCCAGTTGGTGGAACAAGTTTTTTTTTTTGGTGGTGAGTGGTGAGTGTGTGTGTGTGAGAGAGAGAGAGTGTGATTTCAGTTCAGACACTAATGTGTTTGTTTGTTCAGACCAGACTCTGGTTGTTAAGGAGTCTGATGGCATGGGGAAAGAAGCTGTTGCACAGTCTGGATGTGAGGGCCCGGATGCTTCGGTACCTTTTTCCAGATGGTAGGAGGGTGAAGAGTGTGTGTGAGGGGTGTGTGTAGTCATCCACGATGCTGGTTGTTTTGCGGATGCAGCGTGTGGTGTAAATGTCTGTGATGGTGGGGAGAGAGACACCGATGATCTTCTCAGCCGTCCTCACTACCCGCTGCAGGGACTTGCGATCCGATGCGGTGCAGTTCCCAAACCAGGCAGTGATGCAGCTGCTCAGGATGCTCTCGATGGTTGTGTGTGTGTGTGTGTCTGTGTGTGTGTGACAGAAAGAGAGACAGAGAGAGGAAAGCACATTACGTACATCTGTGAAATGCTGTCAGGCTCTGTGCACAGTGAGCTACCATAACTAAAAACGAATTCCTTGTATGTGTGATGATGCTTGTCCAGAGGACACATGTGGGCTCATTAGCTTTGAAAATAAAAATGCTAGATCTGTATTGTAGATATTACACCCAGGTTCTTATCACCTCCACTTTACTGACATCCATGGGAATCTGTTTGTATCTCAATGACTGAATTATGCTAACATTCAGAAACAGGAGTCGAATTTCCCTTAACATGAACGGTAGATATAAAAGTAATATTGGAATTTGGGGAATTCAGTACCTTCTCCGCTGACATGTACTTTATGATTACCAGCCGTATCTTGTGTCTAAATCAGACTAGTGCTAAACATGCAACCACACAAGTATTCTTTAACTAGAGGTCCAGCTGGAGGTACTAATTCTTACAAAAGGTTCTGATATGGCATCCCTCCAGAGAACCCTTTTGAGTAACTTTTCTAACAGTTGAATATAGACGTGGCATTACTCAGGCTGAAGTGCTTGGTTGCAAAAATGAACTCATTTAGTGTGTCTGGCCTTTATATATAAATATATATGTGTGTGTGTGTGGGTATGTATACACGTCACTCACTACACTACAGTTACAGAGTACAGGCTCAGGCAAAACTATATGCAACACTGCTGGCATATAAGCTACACATGTTATAGCACCGACTTAGACTTGTTTTTGTTATAGCCCATAATGTCTAAATGAATGCTTTAAAAAAAAAGTCATTCATCTGGCTGAACTCGACGTGTACTGCTCACATGTTGTTTGTTGCAACACAATATGACTGTGAAATCCAATCGCTGTAGAAAATGCAGTTACTTACATAATAATAGTGACCGGCCAAATAAAGCCGAAGCTTGGCACACTGCAACACTACTGGTGTAATGATAGTCGGTTCATGATCTGATTTGGTTATACTGGCTCCACTGATATCACAATGTTACGACGCATTGCTACATCCAATGAACAGACAAAAATCTGAAAAGCATCCACCTGCAACATATGCTGGCTGCCCAATGAAAAACTTGTATCTCCAAATTTTGTCATTTTTTTACTTTTATGCATCATTTAAACACATCAGCTGCCGTTTACACTGTGTGAGAATTTCATGATGAATGGACCAACAGAAATGGCCCTAAATCACTTGGATAAAAGTCTGGTTCCATTGACTTGCATTAAAACTAAAGTAGGTTTTCGCCCTCGCCTGTAAAGTTTTTCTTTGCACAGTGATGAAATGCTGCTGGGCTCATATTGTTTTGAGGTCACCCAACTCCAGTTTGTCTCTTCCGCACTGGGACCCGTTGTACTCCTCCACACTCCCCTCTTGACTGACAGCAGCCCTCTTCATCTTCATCTGAAGGAGAAATTCTTTAGCTGAATGAAATACATCAGGCTTTCAGTCTTTGCACCCTTGTTATTTCTGAGCTCCTGCTTTCTGTCCCAGCCACGCTTCTCAGCAAGGAGCTGATGAGAGATGAAAGAAGGGCAGAAGTAAATCTTTCATTTCTGCCTCTCGCTCCGATCTCCGGATCTGAAGTGAAAATGTACACCATCTTCTCTTTGATGATGTTCGGCTCAGTGGAGAGAGAGCGGGCGCCACTCGCTGCCATTCTCCTTTATGAACTTCAGAAAACAAATGCCAGCCCTCCCTCCACCCTTCCTTTTCTTCCAAATTGAAATTTGGGAAGAGAGCTTGATTTGGTGAAATAAAAATACCCTTATTTCACTTTTGTTTATCATTGTTCAGTTTTTCCGACTTCCTGACTTGTGCATTAGCGCCGAGTCGCCTAGCATCCCTTCATTCTGCCCTGGCAAACAGCACTGACTAACTGACCTTGATCTCAGCTTTGATAGCGGGTGCAGCAAGGATCAATGCAACAACAATATAAAGGTTTGCAGCGCTCACCAGGGACCCAATTAGCTAACTCATGGGTGCAGTGCCCTTATGACTCGCAAATAAAACTTAGCGCAGCTCAAGTGTCAGAAGTACAGATCCACAAAGGGAGATTTGCAGCTATGCTAGTCTCACAGGTTTCCAGCTGGCTAATTTGGCTTGTGCACGTCACCGGCGTGTAAAGTGCCAGATGCTGGCATGTCAAGATGCTTTTACATCTTCATTAGCTGTTTAATGTCACGCCGTTCTCACATCACCATGAGCGCTACTGCTTGATGCTTCACTTTCCAGGCACACAAAGTGCTAACTTGAATGTTAGCTCATGGCCTTAAACAACTCTCTACTCAGAGTACTCACTGTCCCAAACACTGCATGGTTTGGATGTAGGGTTCGGCTGGTGGAGCCCTTGTACATTACATAGGTTTGTGAATTACACACAGTCAAAGATCTCATTCACATTAATATGCATTGGAAAGTTCTTCGGGGAACCAAAGGTTGCTCTAAACCCTTCTAGAACTTTTACAGCAGCCATAAAATGCTGCCTGTTTTGGAGCTGCATTGATGGGATATACAGTACCAGTCAAAAGTTTAGACACACCCAGCTAAATGGACATTGTTGGTGATCTTAAAGACTTAAAGACTACAGGCTTACACTTAACAGCTCCAACTGCTGTGTCTCAGTATAGTACAGTTAAGTACAATTCTATTTATGAATATATTTAATAGCGCTAATGATTATACTTAGCATACATAGTTAGTATATGAAAACAGCACACTTTCAGTACATTAATTATAAATTCAAGGAAGTACGCTAGGTACACTTAAATTAAGTATACGTCAGTGTCCTTTTTTCTCCTGGTATACCACATATACTCTTGATGTATCATGGTATTATATTTCTCCATATCTCCACCTCTAACACATATTTAGTTGGGCAAAAAATTTATCTCTTTTTCTGCACAGTTTAAAAGCTCAGTCTTTTCAGTTTAGTGAATATTCAGACTGAACAGACCAATAGAATTGCTCCAGAATTCGTCCTTGTTAGACCTCTATACTTGAATATCTGAGCTGTGTATTCTAGACACTGAACGTCTGTACTGTAAAATGTACGATGGCTGATTAAGCTGTTCACTTAAACACTGGGCTGCTGTGCTCAGTACCTGCACTGTACATTTTATATATACACTTCCTGTTTACAACCATGCACATCACTGCACAACTGGCTACCTCAACATACTGTACACCATGTACATCTAATGTACAGTAGCTTTCAGATATACATTACACAAACAGACCGTATAGTACAGCGTTTATATTGTACATTTTCTTAATTTATATACATACATATCTCTTTTTTACTCTCTTGTCCTCTTTTTGTGCTCCTGTACTTAGTACTTAGTATTTAAACACTTGAACTTTGAATCTCTAATCTAATCTAATCTGTTCTGTGTGTCTTTGATGGTGAGGTGATAGATTTAAGTACAGTCCTCAAACAGGGTGTGCTCCTTTTTGGGGTTATAAAAGTGGCCACCCTAGCTATCAGTACTGAACCTCAGTGTTGGGGTAACATGGTACAAAGTGACCTTTAAAATACACTTTAGTAGTGTTGCAAACAGACCTTGTTTTCTAGGAGCCCAAGGAAATATTGGATTGAACCATAGAGACATATATTTAAGGCCTGCTGTCATATACTGCCCCCTCCTGGGCCTGCATGGCACTGCACATGTGCTAGCCCCTCCCTGGCTTCACCTGCTCCACCCACTGCTCACACCTGCAGCTGATCATGGACTCATTAAGATGCTTCCTATATGCTTCCTCTTTGTTGTGTGTGTTACCTGTGAGGTCTCTGAATTCTGAGATGTATTTCTATTGGTTTGGTTTGTCTGTGTTTCTGAGCCCTGCCTTGCCTTGTCTCCTGGTTTTGGATATGTCTCTGCTGTTGCCTGCCTGTGTTGGGACCCATACCTGTTATCCAGACTGTGAGTAATGAAGTGCCCCAAATAAAGCACCGGCGACCTTAACCACCACCTGCTCCAGCTGTGAACAAAGTAGAGAAGCCATGTAGTTGAGCTGCAGTAGAGATCCCCAAGGTAAACTACTCCAGTGTCAGTAGAAGGTCCTCCCTTTAGACCTCCACTGGAGTAACAGTACTAAAGTATTTACCTTCAGATGTACTTAAGTATGGAGAGTAACAGCAGCATGATGAAACAATGAACATTAAACACAGCATAATGTGCAATGAACATTAAACACATCATAACGCTCAGCGTCTGGGTACAGCCTCAGTGGTACTGCGTCTTTAAGAATGGAGCGAGAAAGGGGAGTGAAAGAGAGCAAAGCAACTTAGTAGAAAGAGTGATCTGCATGCGTAGCACATGTCTCTCTCCCTCTCTTTCCCTCTCTCTCTGTCTGTACTTTTCTGAAAGTAAAACAACAGTAGGCGGAACACAGTGGCTCCTAAGAAGTGGGAAGAAGAGAACACTATTCCTTTCTTCTCTCTTGTTCTTCCTCCATCCCTTCAGCTCAGCAGCTAGACAGGAGTCATCTTTCGTCCCGAGCGCATGGAGACGGACCCAGGTCCTGAGCATGAGGGTCACTGTGGTAAGTGGCTTGTGGGAAGAACGAGGGGAAAGAGGCCCCTTCAAGCAGATGCTTTCTCTCCCCGGCTTCTGTGCCGGTGGTCGAAAGATTGCCAGCAGCCAGAGGAGTGTTGCTACAGAGCAGGAAGCTTACTACTGGAGGGTTATTATATTTGTTGTTCTGTGATGCTTTGTATTTAATGAACTTCACTCACACTTGATTTGCATTCCAACAGGTTGGAGCCTACGTAGCTTAATTTCTCTCTAACTTTTGTTGCCTAGAAATAAAGAAATCCATAGCAAAATATGAAAGGATGCTTCTTATTTCTGCATGTCAATAGAATAAGATTTAGTCAAAATATTAAGCCCCTGGACAAAGCCAGTCCCTTCTGTGATGTTCTGGGGGTCTGGAAATGGGCTCATTCCCAGCTAGCAGGAAACGTTCCCAGAAGTTTGGTTAATGTTAGTTCTAATAAAGCTTTAAAGTAATCTAATGTTCAAAGGATGTTTGTGATGTTCAGCATGTTTAGCACATGGAACTCCGGACATTACTCAGTGATTTATCTTAAAGGAATGGTTGAGCTGGAAACCAGATTTGCACACTTATCCCAGTATCCACGTATCCCAGATGGATTCTATCAGCTGAGACATGTTTGGTATCCAAGCTGTGCCTCTTTGGTTTAGTTCTGGAGCTACAGGTGTTGCAATAGAAGTCAATAGTCACCCAAATGTTTTCTGTCAGGTGCATTGCCAAAACTTTACTCAACCTTCATTAAGGTCATGCACACTTGTCAGGTGTTCTTACTCCATGGTAGCAACACCGTCACATGTGTGGATACGTGTAGACTATGATCGTTTAACCGCAACCTTCAGAGGATGTTTTGAGGACGATGTCTGTGGCCCTGACAACCAAGATCCAAGTACTGCTAAATGAACATCTAACACACATATAGTTCTCCATATCGATATTAGAATGACAGCCGCTTCCCCCTAGCAGCTGCATAACCCCCCCAGAAGTCGTAGTAAAGATGAGCAAGCATGTTTAAGTATGCCAGGTCCCTATTGACCCACTACTCAGCCTTTAAAGTAAATAGTTTTTAAGATTATAAGATTATGTCCCATGATAACTGAAGAAGAACATCATTAGTGCAGTATTCGGACATGTCTTATGGACATGTTACTGAGCCCTGAGATGAGACAGAATGTTTTAGAGTATGTTCTCCCACCTTCAGAAAGAACATCCTGTGAACCAAAAGAGAACTTCCCGCTGGAAACATTAATGGACACCCTGGTTGAGATGACAGTACGTTTGAACCACACTCCTTACATTGAGCTGCTGGGCAATCAGGTTTTGCCTGTTGCTCCTCATTTTACAGAGGAACATAACATTCCTATCCCTGTATTCCAAGATGGCCATTCTCGCATTCATAGGGCTACAGATGTGACTAATTGGTATGATGAACATCCAGGAGCATTCACACGTCTGGACCAGCCCACAAAATCCCCAGATTTGAATTCTCTTGAAAGCCTGTGGGACTACCTGGAACAACCTGTAAAAGGGATCCACCAAATCTGGCCAACTGGACAGTCTTTTGATGAAAGAGAGTCTGAACATTGATGTGGCCTACATCTAGAAACTTGTCCATGTCCAAACCAAATCACAACTGGTATTGGTGCTTGCGGAGGTATTACACGCTGTTATATGCCTAATAAAAACCTACCTTTTATTTTAAATGATGCAATTTAGAATTCACACCTTCTACAAACTTGCTCTGCTTATCTCGTCAAGAGCTTCAAAGGCTTTAAAATAAAGGACCCCGAGTGGTTCTTGCCTTTAAACATGGTTCTGCTGCTCCGAAGAACCCTTGCTGGCACTTTTCTTTTTAAGAGTGGATGATGACTATGGTGCAGGGAATGTCATCATGGTCGAAAGTGATGCCGTGGCTTGGCCTGGCTGTCTAAGACAGGAAAACGTCAGTGTTTACAAGCTGAGCACCCATGAGAAATGTTTACAAGACTTTGTGCAAGCTTGAACGAGTGAATTCCTTCAACTTAAGTGGGAGCTGGCTGGACTGTGCGATAGGCTGGATGTGCAGTGGATGCTCTGCTTCAGCACGCTGCTCTTGTGGTTTGGGTTTTGTTTGTAGGTCAGCGAGTGGAGTGTGCGAGTTTGAGAGTGAGGGAGCATATTACTCAGTGATTTATCTTAAAGGAATGGTTGAGCGGAAATCAGATTTGCACACTTGTTTCCATGTATCCCAGGTGTAGTCTATCAGCTGAGACGTGTTTGGTATCCAAAATGTGCCTCTCTGGTTTAGTTCTGGAGCTACAGGTGTTGCAATATGTCTAAGTCACCCAAAGGTTTTCCATTACATGCATTAGCAGTGATGGTGAAATATAGTAAAGTATAATGGTTATTGGTCATATATGATATACTGATTTCATATTTATAGGTGTTATATTGCCAAAACTATTCGCTCATCTGCCTTCACACGCATATGAACTTGAGGATTTAACATGATCCCTTTGCAGCTATAACACTTTCAACTCTCCTGGGAAGGCTATCCACACGGTTTAGTAATGTGTTTATGGGATTTTTGACCATTCTTCCAGAAGCACATTTGTGAGGTCAGACACTGATGTTGGAGGAGAAGGCCTGGCTCACAGTCTCCGCTCTAATTCATCCCAAAGGTGTTCTGCTGGGTTGTGGTCAGGACTCTGTGCAGGCCAGTGAAGTCACACCAAACTCACTCATCCATGTCTTTGTCACCTTGCTTTGTGAGCTGGTGTGCAATCATGTTAGAACAGCCATCCCCAAACTGTTCCCTCAAAGTTGGGAGCATGAAGTGGAGTCGAAATGAAGTTGGGAGTCCAAGTCTCTTGGTCTACTGAAGCATTAAGAGTTCCTTTCACTGGAACCTCCTGAAAACAACCCTTACACTATAACCCTCCTCCACCAATCTTTACCATTCTGAACAATGCAGTCAGACAAGTCCCGTTCTCTTGGCATCTGCCAAACCCAGACTCATCCATCAGACTGCCAGACTAATGTCTGTAGAGCTTAGGTATGTCTAGGTGCTTAGTTTTTATACACCTGTGGCCATGGAAGTGATTGGAACACCAGAATGAAATGATTTGGATGGGTAAGTGAATACTTTTGGCAATATAGTGTGTGTGTGTACACTGGTATGATATGGTAGGCTGCATGATAAGGATTTTAGTGTACCATACATACCATAAGTCCATTTAAACCAAGGATGAATCAGCTTAAATTCCTGAAATACCTCATTTACATAAAGCGCACAACAATTCATTAACACAAGTTGCTCAGTTGCTCTTGAGCCAATTGCTGTGCTCCCTTTACTGACCAAGCTTTGTGGAAGGGATAGAAGTCAGTTAGTAGAACACATGTACACAAGCACAGTCCATTCATAAACAGCACAAGCAGTTCAACAGTTATGAGACTTCTTAATAAAACTGTGCTTTGAGCTTGGTTTAGAAACCAGTTAATAACGGTGCTGTGCTAATTTGGACTAGTTGTAAATGAGAACGAGACATTTCATTGACCCAAAGATGCAGCACATTAGAGGGATCCACTTGGGATGTAACTAAGGAATGTATGGTTGTGGGGAAGGGGATAATTTATGTCTGATTCTCTGCTGGAGAAAACTGCTCTTAACCACTGCATTAATTTGTTTGCCACCTTTTAACTCAGCATCAAAAAAAGATTTTAGTTGTTATGAAAGGAAATAACCCATGTTTTACTTTATTTTAGTGGAAGAGACTGTTACCTTTTCAAAGAGAAGGTACCACTATAAATAATTCGTATAGCAGTGAAATGTTTATGTATAACAAGTCTTAAAGGGAACATGTATACAGAAACCAGCCAAGCCCCATAATGGACCCTTGTGGAACCCCACAGATCATGCTAGCAGATGACAGAGTGCAGTGATTCTGTTTTGTGATTGATGTGATGGGGTAGTATATAATAACATAATGTAACGCTGTGTTATTGCAGATGGCTTCTTATATTTTGTATTTTTTGGGATGTGAGAAATACAAAACAAAAGCAGAGTGTAATATATTTCAGTTGGACATGAAATATTTGTAGCATTTGTTTATGCCAACTTGCATGTGCTGGGTTGCCATGAGCGCTAATAATTATTATTCTGATTACATTGTGTCTTTTTTTTCTGATTTCATTCTAATAATTGGTTTTATATAAACTATTGATAATAGCTTTCATTTGTGAGCCATAAACCAAGCATTTTTGCGGGGTTATAAAACTAGTATGCTCAATTTTGCATGCTCTCTTGCCAGAAAGGTGTTTAACTGGTAATTAGATGAATAATAAATTTCACTGGTGGTGAAATGTGCATGTGCTAATCAACTCTTGAATGAATAAGAGGCAATAAGAATCAGAAATTGAGTCATATTCCTTTATGTATCATGATTTTTGAATGTCTCTGAGATAACGGAGCATTTTTCTCTGGCAGGTAAGGATTGTGAGATGGGGAGGGGAAACATGACATATAGATATTGCTCCGTTTCTCCTTCCTGTGTGGTGCATGGTGATGTAATCAAAACTGAGATGTTTAAGAGGCGAGCGGGTAACCATACATTCTGATGGAAGATTACAGGAAAACAAGAATGTTGGTAAATAATGATATGACTGATCTTGCTTATATGCCCAGGTGTATAAACTAACCAGGTAAAAAAAAAAAAGGTCCATTTTGATTTCAGGTTGACCTCAAGCTCTTTAAGAATATAACCAAAGGGAACACTGTTCCATGGCTCTACATAGATTGACCCCTGCTGCTCTGTTAGTAGCTCTGCCGAGAAGAACGTGCAAGTGTGTTTCGTGGAAGTGAGTCCACATCTCAAATATTTGAGGTGGAGGGGGAACCAAATGTCTTTCTTGATCTACTCCACTGGAGTCCGTTTGGGCTTCAGCACCACGCTTTGGGCCCAGTGCCATCACTGAGAGACAGAGAGAGAGAGAGCAGGAGGGAGTTAGGTAGATGTGCTGAGGGAAAGACAAAGGAGGAGAAAAGTGCAAGTGAAAACAAGCATGCTGGCAGTTCTGCTTGTTAAGCCAACACAAAACCACCGTACAGTTGTCAGGTCCAGCTTCTGCGGTATGCACACGCCAAACCCCGAAATATCTCAAAATAAACCCAAATAACACACTGCAGCGCCGCTCCTTCAGCTCTGTAGGCTCCGGTTCCTGCCCCGCTACGCTTTGCCAGAAGTACATATCACAAGTGCTGGTAACTTGACACGCTGGCCTGCCTAAATACTGGACAGTAGGGGCTCCCAAATGTGGTCCTGGAGGATCCCTGCCAGCACACTCCAACTTAGGAATAGCTTGCCCACCTTGTCATTTGGCTGCACAGTAATTCAAGTGGATGACTGGCTGACTATGCCAATAGAAATCCTGCCCCTGAATTTTTAAGACAGTGCTGATTTACAGGGCTACAGTTTCCTTTCTGCAAAGCATTAATTCATACATCTGAATCAACTCATGTATCAGCCAAGAGGCAGTCAACATCCATTACTGAAAATTACTGAACACTTATTATACATTGAAACAAAAACAACTGCATGCATTAGCAGCTAGCAGTGTAATTAAATGCAGAATGAAGTCGTTTTGGCCAAAATGGCGTGCTGCTGTGCATTCATATGGTGTGGTGTTCTCTCCTAAGCATTATGCCGTGATTGGACCAGTTCAAGTTCAATTTTACCGTGATTAGATATATGTGGGTTGTACTGTGTAATGAACCACACTCGAAGTGTGTCTCCCAGACATGGACATTAAGACAAGGACAGTATACAAAGACCATATAATATGAACCCCAAAGTACAGCAGGCTATGTCCTCTACAGCTTTTAGAACAAGGCTATATGGAGTTATGTGGAGTTTTGACAGTAGGGGTCGCCAGTTAGATTTTTTGGTTCAACCAGACATGACTGAGGTGCCCTTAGCAAGGCACCTAGCTGCAGCCTCTCCCTGAGCATGTTGGATATGGCTGCCACTATTCATGGCCAAGTGTGCTCACTGGCCCCTATCGTGTGTGGATGTTTCACTTCATGGATGGGTTAAATAATGCCTCTGTGTTTGCACACACAACACTATCTACTCAGAGAATGATTGGCCTCACTGAAATACACACCCCTATAGAAAGCCGAGTTTAAACATCAAAGACGACCCGCAACTACAGAGAGACCAGGCCAACTTCTCCATGCAGCATTGTCTTGGTCTGGCAGGCCAATTGCCTTGAAGTAGACTGCCACCAGCCTTATAAACCATCACCCTCAACCGATCAGCACACACCACCACATCTCTATCAGCAGCAACACCTGTACACTGTTCAAAAGGAGAGCGAGGAAGCAGAAGAAAGTGACAGCATATGCAAGAGAGGATAAAAACAGCTTAACAATACATCTCTGACACTGAGTGCACATGTACTGATGGGGCATTCAAATATATATAAATATACAGTAAGTACAAAAAGGGAAATAAATAGACAATAAATGCAGCATAAACTAGAGACACGAGTGCACTGTGCATGGCTAATAAGAACAAGCCCAACAGGTTCTGAAAAGATGAAACAGATGAGGCAATCAACTTAAACAGATGATGCAATCATGCTTGAATGGAACAGCAGCCACCATGAAAGCTATTCCCTTTGCCATGTTGCCAAAAAAGCACCAGTAAAAATCCCAACAATGTAAACACGAGTGCTCAGACTGCCAGGATTTCAGGTATTTGGCCTTCTATAAAGCAGCATATCATCAAAAGGTTCAGGGAATGCAGAGCAATCTCAGCGTGTCGAGATCAAGGCTGTAAGTCACAAATGAATGCTTGTGGCCTTCGACCCCTCAGACAGCAGTACATTAAAACCAGCATGCACAGTTCTTATTATAAACACTGTATGTTGCTTAAGATTGTGGCACAGAGGAAGTCCAGCATCCAAAAACCTATTCCGGGCTTAGCACCTGTAAAGTAATACCGCTCAGTAGCCAGTGACTTTATCTAAATTAGTAGCTGAATAGACATTTTACCAGTAGGAATGCACCAGAATGAAAATGCCTGTCCCATGGAGACCGAATACCGAACATGGTTTTGTCAGTGTTTCATTAATTCTGCCACTTTTTCACCATTGCATAAATGAAGTAGATTAAATCCCAGATATCGAATAGTGTATGTGAACCATATCTGGCAAAGATATGGCACTGCTGGCCCATTGTCAGTGCCACTGTCTGTGCTCTGTTCTGTTCTTTACTCTTTCTGGAGTTCTGTTTGATTTGAGTGCTTGAAACTGTATAAGAGCGTGGAAATGTCAGCTTGGTCTGGAGTGACTCACAGTGGATGAATAAGACTTTAAAGCCCTGGAGCTAAGGAGTAAAAGTTCCGCTCTGTTTTCTGTCTACATCTGGGAACTACAAAAAGGTAACCGCACCACTAAAAATACCACTGTTCAGTAATTATTCAGACTTGTTACTTATTACACCAAAAGTAGTTTTTTTTTTTTTTTTTAGTTTAATTTTTTTTCTATTTTTTTATTTTTTTTGCGCCATTTTCATACGAATATCGAATTTCGGTTGCCAAACATTCAATGCATCCTTATTTACCAGACTTGAATGTTAAACAATAAAAAACAAGCATTTGGACTTTGCTTAGAATTTGCACAAACATGGTCAAAATCTAGAGTACTTATCATCGCTTCAGTATTCCAGGGGTTAACAAAATACATCAGCAATCCCTTGTAAAAATCTTGGAAAACTGTAATTGAAAGTGACTTCACCCCAACTGTGTCTTTTGCACCCCGCTCCCTTATCGGTCAAAACTGTGCATTAAGTTTTTCTCTTTTACATGAACAGAAGGGTTGGCTCTCTATGAACACATCAAAAACAGATGCTGAGCGTCATCAGATGACATGAGCATCTGACCAGCTCTTGTAGAGTCATTAGAGGTCCTTGTAGAGTCAGTAGTGGCTTTTCATTTGACTGGATTTGCTCAGTGAATCATGTTTGCTTCATAGAGGTTTTCTCCCGGCACCAGAATTTGTCAAATCTCATATGAAACAGCACACTAGAGATGCAGATCAGTTACGAGCTAACAACACTCTCAGGTTGATGGCAGAGGTCTGGACAACTTATTACTGGAGACTCGACTCAAACCGAACAAAAGTCTTGCCACTTGGCTGTGCCACAGTAAATCGGACTGTGGCCTGGAGTCTCAGAAAGACTGGAGACCCAAAGTGGATGAAACATAGGGAGGCGCCCAACTGCAGCCAGGATGCTAGGTTACATGTTATGTGAAAGGATTGGTTTCCTGGCGTAGGCCGGCTAGAACTGCATCAGATGTAAATCTGATATACAGCAGTGTTGCCAAATGTCTGTTACTGTGCTTATGTTTGGCATACGTCATTTTGAAAGACGAGTGAGGCGTCAGAATTCAGTTCACCTCTTTAACCAATGCTATCAACAGCATTGCCCTCACTCAGCGCTTCGGCTCCAGTGTTACTGGAGAACCTTACCAGGCAAACCATTTCTCCTCATGCTAGTCGAAAGAAACAGAGCTCCCTCTGTATTTGAATGAGTTTGATGGCTTCTGCAGTTAGGACAAGTGCAACATTCTCCATGAGGCTAGAAATGACGGTATATATTTCATCTTCATATTCAGATTTCCTGTTTCACCTTAAATGGAGCAGGTGTTACCTTTGGGTGCCTAAATGCTTTAAGTTTAAGGTGGAGCAGAAAGTTTAAATAAGAAGCCATTCTCAGCGTACGTTTATCATTTAGTTGTCTTCTCTGCAAGCTTTGGTGTCGCTGTTTTTGGTTTCTGTTTGTCATCGGAATTCACTCCAAACTAGCAGTTGTTTTTAGTTCCTTTAGGTGCCAAACTAGTTTAATGTTAGTTATTTGCTCCCAAAGTTCATAATAATAATAATAATAATAATAATAATAATAATTAGTTTATTCAAATGATTTAATAATCAATTAATTTTTTTATTTGTATTTGTTCTACTCTTTGTCTATACCTGTACTATGTGCCATGGTTGTCCTTGTACTATGGGATTTACTATTTATTTGGAATAGTAAAAAAAATTTACATTATTATACTGCTGTTATTAAAAGTCTAAATTACTGTTAAAATGTTGTTAAATGTTCAGAGAAATACGCCGAAGGATGCATACTTATGTTTTTACTCAAATTTGGGCATTCATGACTGGACTATTGATTTGAGACTTAAATTGAGATTTGACTGTATTGACTTTGAAATCAAACTCTAGACTTGACTGGATTGATTTGGTACCTGACTTGAGACTTGACTGCATTGACTTGCCTTGACTGTACTTAATCAAAAATACTACTTCAGACTTGACTCCATTGACTTAGGACCTGAATTGAGACTTGTGACTAGACTGTACTGATGTAGTAGTCATCTTGAGGCCTGACTGTGTTAAGTCTTTGGAGTTACATTGAGACTTGACCTTACTGATTTGGAACTCAACTTGAAACTTGGCTGCATTGGCTTAGGACTCGAATTGAGACTTGACTGCTGAGTTGGGACTTAAGTTGTCTGTACTTCCTTGAGACATGACTCACTTAATAGCACCACGTCAACTGGTCATGACAGCAGCCAACCTGTGCTGGACCACACTAGGGTATAAGCAATGCAAAACAAGCAGATAGAGAGCAAAAAGAAGCTTGATGCTTTAGACCCCAGACTAGCACAGAAGTCTTTAGAAAAAAACACACTTTAACACCAGATAGGTTTCAAATTTGACCACTAATGCTACCTCAGCTTCCTGACCAGCTAAGCCTGACCCCATTTAATACTTTCTGTGTTTAAATATTTAATATTTTACTGTGTAGTATATATTTCACTTGTTTGTGAGGAGCAGATTGAATGTGTTTATAAGGCAGTAACCAAAGTGTGTGAGTTCAGAGCCTGAGGGCATAAGAAAAGTATTAGCATCACTGTCAAAGCCATTTCATATGATGGAAAGTGGCTGCAACAGAGCTGCCACCAAATGCAAGGCATCTATTCCCTCTTATGTAAGTGTTTACAGATGTGTGAAGCCCTACATTTCAGTGGGAGTTTTGATACATGTCTAGCAGTCATGATTCACTTTCGTGGAGAGATTTTGAAGCTACATATGCTGTGTCATCTGTGAGCTATGAGCTGTGACAGATTTGACACGAAATTTGAAAACAGTACTTGGGCCCATAGTTATGCATCTGGTCTTCAGACGTTTGGAGTGTCTGGGCCTCTGCCTTTGAATATTGTATTCTGTGATTCTATTTTTATGTTTTCAAACCTCATGGATAGTATCAAAGATGCATGATGACCTTTAGACAATGTGATCAAGTATGCCTTGTTTGTTATCTGTTGCCATTATATTGATGCGGACAAAACAAGCCAAGACCTTTCCGTTTCCAATGACTCATTATATATACTTATAGAATTACTTAACTGCATTTCTATGGGACAATGAGCAGTTGATTAATTTTCCCAGAATTAGCTCGCTGTTCGTCCTCCTTAGTGGTTTCCAGTCGTTTGTAATTCTGAAGTTATATAAGGTACGTTAAAGGACAAGTAACCATTGTCTTTGACATCAGAGTCTCTTTAAATGACATTATGCCAACTCAACCCTAACTTACTGAGCTAAAGTAGGAGAGAAGGTGAAGAACGACAAAACAGATGACAAAGGTTACAGATGGATTCTATTTAAATTAAGTAATACAATTTATAGGCTGAACATTTAAACCCTGTGCTAAATGCTTTCTAGAGAACAGTTCTTTTATGCTGGTGAACTCCCAGAAACTAAAATTTCAATGGCACTTAAATTCCGAACAGTTTTGGACTTATTAGAAGCGCATGATCCTCGTCTACTGTAAGATTTGAACTTTATAGAGATACAATAAGCCCCTTATCAAGCTGTCGATTTCACTCTTGGTTTGGGAGTATGGTGAAGAGTCTGAGGAGGGTCTGTTGCACTGCATTGTTAAAGGTTATATGGAAACCTTCCGGAGTAAGCTGCAGAGTTAAGTGGGTTGCAGTGCTGAGCTTAAACACACTGAGCATGTAGGGTCTAGAGTATGTAGTGGAAGCTTTTAGGAGGTGTAGTGCAGGAGTTTAGGTGTAGAGTGGAGGGTTTAAGCGGTATATTGAAGATTGGAGAAGGAGTTGTAAAGGGGTTAGGGACTATAGTGCAGTGTTAAAGTGTACAGTGGGAGATGAGGTGGTGTGTGGACAGTTTAGGGGCTGTAATGCAGTGTTTAGAGTTTGGTTGGAAAGTCAGACAGTGTATAGACAGTTACAGGGGCTATAGTGCAGTGTTTAGGGATACCGTGGGAGGTGAGGGTGGTGTCTAGATGGTTTAAGGGCTGTAGGGCAGTGTTTAGGGGTACCGTGGGTGGTGTCTAGATGGTTTAAGGGCTGGTTTGCAGTGTTAAGGGCTACAGTGGGAGGTGTGGGTGGTGTCTAGATGGTTTAAGGGCTGTAGCGTAGTGTTTAGGGGTCAAGGGGGATGTGAGGGTGGTGTCTAGATGGTTTAAGGGCTGTAGGGCAGTGTTTAGGGGTACAGTGGGAGGTGTGGGTGGTGTCTAGATGGTTTAAGGGCTGTAGGGCAGTGTTTAGGGGTACAGTGGGAGGTGTGGGTGGTGTCTAGATGGTTTAAGGGCTGGTTTGCAGTGTTAAGGGCTACAGTGGGAGGTGTGGGTGGTGTCTAGATGGTTTAAGGGCTGTAGCGTAGTGTTTAGGGGTCAAGGGGGAGGTGAGGGTGGTGTCTAGATGGTTTAAGGGCTATAGTGCAGTGTTTAGGGGTACTGTGGGGAGGTGTGGGTGGTGTCCAGGTGGTGTAGGGACTGTGGTGTAGTGATTAGGATGTATTGGATGATTGGGGGAAGGTTTGGGGTGTGTTATTTAATCATGAGAGTGAAATAACAGGGTCCCTGGTCCACTTTAGGATGAAAATAGGTCTCAGGGTTTGTTGTCCCGCTTGAGGTTTTCAGTCACGAGGCAGAAAACATGGAGGAAGGGATTTGGTGAAGAGGAAGAAGAAGGGAGAAGTATTGAGAATACAATTTGTCTGTCTGTCTGTCTGTCTGTCTGTCTGTCTGTCTCTCTCTCTCTCTCTCTCTCTCTCTCTCTCTCTCTCTCTCTCTCTCTCTCTCTCTCTCTCGCCTCAAGGAAACGCTACATGCTCCTTGCCAACTGTGACTCTGGAGATTTTTTTCGAAGTTTTTTTCCTCATGATGAAACCAGTGCACAAGCAGACTATGCTGTTGTGTGTACGTGTGTCTAATTAAGCCTGCTATGGGCTTAAAAACATCTCGCTGCGCTGTAATTCCCTCGTTCTTTCAGAAAGCGCCTGTGTATGTTGAGCGGTGTCTGTGAATGCACCCTCTAAGGAGCTCTATAATGAAAGCCCATAAGAAGCAGAGAAAGTTTGGTACTCCATCGTTACCCTGCCAGTCGGACCTCAGTACCAGCATATTAGGGCTGTGGAGACGTCACATTGCCACTTTGCCAGAGAACGTTCCCAATATCGGGAGTCTGGATTTTCCAGTGTGTCTGTTTTAGCGTAATTACGTAGATGTAGGGCTCATTATGAAAGCAGGCATCCTGTGCACTGCAATCAGCAACATATTCAAACAAGGGTTTGTAATTTTACTTAACGGCTGCTTGGAAAGCTGTGGAAAATACTCTAGCGGAGCCACATGAAAGTGCTCTTCTGCTAAATGGGGTGGTTTAGGACCGTATGCTCATTTTGGGATAGTACTTCAGGGGATAATACACTAATCAATAAATAAATAGCTGCACCCAGAAGTAATCAACCGACAGGAATGAAATTTAGTGGGTAGGTTTGACGTCATGAGACGTGAATGATTCAAGTTTCACACTCTGCTGCACATGTGACGTAAGCAAGGACGGGGCCTCGTTGCTGTCGTTGTACCTGACTGACCCAGTAGCCACGATTGTGGATTTTTAGCATCCTTTTAGTACCCGCACCATTGGCAGATGGTAGCATGATGCAGGATGACATGCCACAGAGCAACGGTGTCACCAAAGCAGTGGAGTCACACATCCAGAAGGCCCAGTGTACCTCCACCTCCTCCCTACGGCAAGATCTGCAGGAACTGCTTTAAAAACATTTAAGCTGCAGTCACACTAGGCCTTCTGGATGTGGGCCATGTGACAACAAACCAAGTCAAATGCAGGACTCATCACTGAAGATGACCTGCTACCATTCTGAGTCACTCCATGACAGTCTGGCACGACACCCTTGCAGTTTTGGGTAACGTTGACTTGGTGTTAAGGGCAGTCATCGTAACAGTCTGTGTGCATGTAGTCCTGCGTCATGCAGCTGTCTGCCAATGGTGCTGGCACACGGGATGACTCATGGAGGACATCACTGCTCACTGAACGTCTGGAATAGTGGGTGAATTAGAAACAGCAATAAGGCCAGTTCTTGCTTATGTTACATTCATGGCAGAGCGTGACACTTGAAGAATAATAATAATAATACATTTAAAAATAATTTTTCTGTGCCTTTTTAACAATCACAAACAGGGTTAAAGTATGTGCAGCACTTAATACAGGCATATGCTATCCTAAACAAATCCGTATTTAATCTAGATCTAAAAACGCCTATTAGGCATGTTGTCCCAGTATTCACTGGAACGCTATTCCAAAGTTTAGGAGCTCCATAAGAAACTGATCCTCCATCAGCTGAGCTGAAAGTGGTCCTAAGAGTCTGCAGTAAGCCTGGCTCAGCTGGCTCAGAGCGAAGTGGTCGGGACAGGCTAAAATGCGGATCAGCCAGATATGCCAGAGCTAGGCCATTAAGTTTTCATAACAGAGACTGTAATGTCATAATAGCGACTGCAGTATTATACTCAAATTCTCTTTCCTGCTAAGTACCCAGGCTTTAAAGCAATACCCGCTCTGTGGGAACACGGGTGGTCTTTTCACTATAGGCAAATGTAGGAGCCGAGGGCCCCATGAAAATACAAACTGTATACAACTACAAACACTGCTCATGTTGATGTTCAGTGATCTGTTCTGGAATATAATCAGACCTGCTAGCCTGGACACTGGGTGACTTTCCGTACAGCAGTTTGGTTTTATCTGCTAACTTGTATCTGCTAGGTCTGCTAAATATGAGCAATCAGTGACACAAAACAAACGGTGTTCATTTGTCTCCATTATTCTGCACTCTGGAACTTTCTCTCTACTTTATTCAAATCCTTATATTATTCCCTGGAAGAGTCACAGAGATCCTGTTCTCCACAGATGATCTGCCTGCATGTAGTCCCCTGTAGCGAGAATATACTGGCCTGCTTGCTGTTTGACACGGCTGGTCCGCAAAAATGTGGAAGTTGACAAGGAGCAAAAATAATAGTCACACACACAGCGACACTCAGAAAAGTGATTCTGGGTAGGTAAGATTGACCTTGTGAGACATGCAACTGATTCAGGTTTCATGCTTAGATGTACCTGACCGACCCAATGGCCACGATTGTGGACATTCAGTGAGAAGTGATGCCCTCCATGAGTCATATTGTTAGTGTTGGTGCCACTGGCAGACGGCTGCACGACACAGGACAACATGCATGCAGACTGTTACGACAACTGCTTCTGTATAAGACACTCCTCTGTATGTGCAGCTCGATAAATATTGCTCATACCAGTCTGAATGTATCATCAGGTATTGTTCCGGGTGATTAACTGCACATTCCCATGTGGTTTAATCATTTCTTTTTCACAATTTAACTGACCAGTGATGATGTAGTCACACATGGTGCCCTAAAATGGCAAACTGTGTCCATTTCAAACAGGCATGCTTCATTAACCTGTCAGTGTGCAGGTCATATGAGGCACTTAAATGAAAACAGAAGCCCTAAAACTCACATGTTCACTTAGTGAGAGACGGAAACGCATCTAAAGGGCTGCCAGCTGTTGGCGTGATAGAGGCCTTGGCTTAGTGAAAGGCAGTCGGGAGTGGGCTTATAGGGATGGCACAGTGGAAGACACGCTAAACACGGCTCAGCAGGGGTCCATTTGCTTCCGTTTGTTAGAGAGAGGAACCCTGCTGTGTGGGAGGGGGACAGAGAGAGGGATGAGATACGAGAACAGACCAGACAGGGATGAGTAACTGCGGTGCTTACATCTACATAATGAATAATTAGCTTGCAAACATAAGGCCTGTGTAACACTAGCACATTATACAGCAGCACGCTTTAAAAACAAGCTATGCAAATAGGCTCTCTTCTGATTGGCTGCATTGCGCCTCATTCAAAAAGCAGTCTGGTCTGACACATACATTACAACGTCATGAACAGGCGAGTGTAGAATGATTGGTGATGGTCATTTGCAAACTTTGATGCTCAAGCATAAAAATTCAATGTGATAATTCATTATTGTCCGTTAATTGTCCATTCTGTACAGTGCATGTTCTTTAAAGGAGCAATATGTAATATTTTTTTGAAATATTCCAAAATTAACTAACAATCTACGGAATTTGAAGAAATTACTAGGAAAAAAATTACTACAATAACTAGTTGTGAAATAATTAGTGGCGATGTGCAAAGATATCTACTAAAGTTGCTAACCAGCTAGGCCCAGCCTGTGCTGTCTGTAATACCCCATTGCACCTGCAGAGGCAATAGTGAGTCACTGTAAGGCTGTAGGAGTGGAATCAGTCCAGCATGGAAGAACGAAGGGAGGTGCGGCTGCCCTGATGGTGTATCCTAGCCTCTTGTCAATCATGTGGAAGGTCCTGCTCCCTGTTAGATCGTTTTAGGGGCAGGTAGTCAATGAAAGGAGCAGTAAACACAACAATGGCTGAAGTTCTTTGGCAAGAAACCACATTTATCAGCAAACATAGGAAGTGATATAAATAGCGCTGGCGCTGCTTTCCCCCGCTGGAGATGCTCTTGGCAGTTAAAAGGATAGAGTTTGAAATTGAACTTATTAACCCTATTGTTGGAGTATGAATTCCACAGGTTGCACTTGCAGATTGAGCCTTTAAATAGTTTGGAATCACAACATTATGAAGTCAGTACCTTGACTCATTCAAACGGAGCTGATTTTGTTGTGTGCACTTTCTACACAGGTAAATCTAATCTAGTCTTCCTCCTTTGTTGTCCTGTGTGAGGCTTTAACCCGACGGTGCAGTAGACTGTGTGGTTTTGTTCCACCTCCAGTCTGGGCTTGTTTAGCTGATCCATTAGGGAGGACTCTAAAGTTGAATATGATGAAAATTTAAGTAATCTGGTAAAAACCTTCTAATCTTATTCCAGGAAGTACAAAGGGACCCCTCAGGTTCAATTAAGTTTCTCTTTTGGGAGGTCCCTTTGCTCTAATGAGGAGCACCCACCATTCCTTCCTTCCTTCCTTCCTTCCTTCCTTCCTTCCTTTCTCCGTCTTCTTTTTTTCTTATTTTTCACCTTTTTTCTTTTCTTTTTCTTCATTTTCTTTTTTGCTTCATTTTCTTTTTTTTTGCTTTTTCCTCTTTCTTTCTTTCTTCTTCTGCTTTTTTTATATTGTCCTTCTTTCTTTCGTTTTCTTTTTTCTTTCATCTTCTTGCAGACCCCCAAGCATGAATCCGGCATTGGTCTGATCTGCACTCATCTGTTTATCTATTTTTCCTCATCACTCTTTCCTCCCATAGAGTCCCTATCATTTTCACCGCACTTTCAAACCCTATTGTTTCCTTTAACTTACCCAACCTTCCAAACTGCATATATTCACTCAGGGCAGATTCCCAAACCCTAATCAACAGCTATACTGACCCACACTTCTCTATGTGTCACTTATACATTCTTTGTTCTTCCCATAGACTCCTATTCATTCACAGGAACACTTTAGCAACCGGTTAGCAACAAACTTAAGATGTGCAATCACTCAGAAAATTAGCTTTTCCTGTTATAATTACAGTTCTGGGGGCAAACATTAAAATAGTTATCTACGTTTATTAGCCACTGACAAAAACGTCAGCATTTCAAACCTGCCTAATAATTATGAGTGTTTAGAGTTTTTAGAGGGTTAGAAAGTGAACTACCTGTACTGAGGCTTTAAGCTGCTGTTGCTCAAGAGCACCACCTATGACCTAAAACCACCGTTAGGCACATTTAGTATGCTTCACATTGCCAAATATCTATGTACACAGAAAACCCAGTGTGCTTACCCCATTGGTTTCTAAAGAAACCACCTAGCTGCCAAGTGTCGAAGCCCGTCCCTTTCTCATGTTGAGATCCACTGAGCTGGGCTGTTGATTCTGTTTGCTGTTGTAAATGGTTTTTGGCTTAGCCAGTAGCGCTTCGAATGCCAATGAATGGTCCACAGATGCTAATGGCTGTCTAAGCATTTTCTAGCTGAAAAACAAGGCTCGGCAGATATGCAAATGCTAATCCGGTCTGCGTGGTTTTGTTTCATAAGTGTAATTATAGTGCAGGCTCAAGGTACAGCATTGTTCATAGGTGTAGTGCAGTGACTCCTTTAGGCTGGTGCTGATTCTGACTGTTCTGAACCTTTCAAATTGTCATGAGACATGATGAAATATATACGCAGTGCTGTGAAAGAGTAGATGTCTCCTCTGTTTTACTTCATTTAAAGCATACTTGGATTGGTTTCCTTTATGGTGGGGTGTCTGTAGCAAATAAGTCACACTTCTCCTCAGTGATAACAGGCAGCGACAAAGTGAAAGCAGGATGAATAACGTTCTAGTGGCTAGTTATTTTTACAAATCCACATTCTGGCATTGCAAATTATAAAATGTCCTATACAGAAATAGTGTCTCTGAGTATGGAGTCGGGCCACCATGTTTGATACACCACACTACTTACAGTACACCAACACAACACTTACTGAGTTACTGTACACCAACGCACTACTTACAGCACACTAACACATTACACTTACTGAGTTACTGTACACCAACACACTACTTACAGTACACTAACACATTACACTTACTGAGTTACTGTACACCAACACACTACTTACAGTACACTAACACATTACACTTACTGAGATACTGTACACCAACACACTACCTTCAGTACACTAACACACTACACTTACCGAGTTACTGTACAGCAACACACTACTTACAGTACACTAACACATTACACTTACCGAGTTACTGTACACCAACACGCTACTTACAGCACACTAACGCATTACACTTACTGAGTTACTGTACACCAACACACTACTTACAGTACACTAACACATTACACTTACTGTGTTACTGTACACCAACACACTACTTACAGCACACTAACACATTACACTTACTGAGTTACTGTACACCAACACACTACTTACAGTACACTAACGCATTACACTTACTGAGTTACTGTACACCAACACACTACTTACAGTACACTAACACATTACACTTACTGAGTTACTGTACACCAACACACTACTTACAGTACACTAACACATTACACTTACTGAGTTACTGTACACCAACACACTACTTACAGTACACTAACACATTACACTTACCGAGTTACTGTACACCAACACGCTACTTACAGCACACTAACGCATTACACTTACTGAGTTACTGTACACCAGCACACTAACGCATTACACTTACTGAGTTACAGTTCAACACTATCAGTTTGAGGCAACACAGCCTCAGGTGCAGGATGCACTTAGATAACTAGAGGTAAGGAACCGTGTCAGGCTGCATTACTTTGTGTGGACCTATCATACTTTCGTTTGTCGCTTCATTTCATTGTTTTGACACTCCACATATTATCAGGTCTCCAAAAAACAGCAGATCTGGCAAAAACTGTGGTCTTGGTCCACCAAGCGAACTCTCCATTCACAGCTGGTGGGAACGCATTCCATGATCAAAGGCGTTAGCCTTCTCTCCCCTTTCCAGCAGCTGTACTGTCAGCATAATCCGCCTGTTTTAATGTCAGACTCTCTACAGACTCAGGTTTTCTCTCATGCCGTTCCTGCAGCACAAGCTGCTGTTAAAACAGCCAAGCCATAAAGTAATAGCCAAGATCTGCGTTTGATCACAGAGTGTATTCTTGGCTGAGGACCAGCAACCTGAGAGGCTAAACACAAACTGATTAACCAATCAGAAAGAAGCAGATATCATGCAAGGTTTATTTATTATCATTGATTGTGACAATGCTGATCTAACGGCCCAGTGAGTGGGGTCAGTGTGGTTTGGCTACTTCAAATGAATCACGAAAACTAAAGAGACATCTCCAGACCAAACAATTCCGCTTGTGGGAAGATCAGTGAAGCATTTCCAGTGAAAATGCAATGAACTGCACAATCCACACAATCCACATCTACCTCATACAGGACCAGTCAAAGGTTTAGAGCTACCCACAGAAGGTTCTCCTCATGTTTGTCTTAATGCTTTACTTTACAATAAAAGTGAAGGCATCAAATTGTAAAATAGCCCTCATGGAATTATACAGTCCACCTTAAAAACCTCCAGAATGGAACTTTGCAGGAGGATGTAATAGGTTTTATAACCTGCAGTGGAGACTGATATAGAACAAGGTTTATTTCTAAGCAGGTTTGGAGCAATTCTATTGGTCTGTCTCTCATGAATATTCAATATTCAATATGAATATTCACTAACCTGAAAGGAGAACTAGAGCTTTTACACTGTGCAGAAAAAGAGATCAAAGTTTTACACCACTAAACATATATTAGAGGTGGAGATATGGAAAAATATCATACTGTGGTACATCAAGAGTGCTATAGGTATGAGTACTGGGCTTGGGTTACCAGGCAGTGCTCTTTTTATATATGTCTGTGTATTAATCTCTAGGTATCAGCATTGGCCCCTTGTCCGGGAAGTGTCTGAGCTCATGGTGAGTTTTAGGCTCTAAACTTCCTGTACTAGCTGGAATATTATCCAATGGAACACTAAGCACGGGTGTAAGTCGCTCTGGATAAGAGCTTCTGCTAAATGCCTTAAATGTAAATGTAAGAGTATATGTGGTATGTCAGGATATGGACTGTTTCAGACTCTCAGCAGTTGGAGCTGTGTAGTCTAAGCCTGTAGAGTCTTTAAGATCAAAAACAACATCCATTTAGTTGGGTGTGTCTAAACTCTTGACTGCTACTGTATATTTCCATTATTTTGTCCCCGCTGTTTGTATTATCACCACAGACATTTGGGTTTTGTAATGATATGTTATGTTGGGTTTCTGTGGTTACACCAAAATGGACAATCTTGTCTTCAGGCCTTAATGTTCTGGTTCTAGCAAACTATCTTCTAAGCTTCACAAACTTCTAGCAAAGTCTATCTGCACCAATAGCATCAGTACATAGCTAAATAATACGTAGGTAGCATTTTAAATTTAAGCCAGGTAATCCCCATCCTCGTATCTGTCCCTCTGGAATTCTAATAAGGAATACTTGCATGTTATATCCCATGTAATCAGGGAATAATAAGCCCTGGGACGGAATAAGGCTGGGAATTATAGCTGCTCTGCTAGTTCTCTCCAGGTTTGTGGTCCACTTGTGATATCATCATGTCCTGTTTTCCCCAGCTTCTTGGTCAGGGACGTCCTACTCGTGCCATTGTGAACAGGAATGCAGGACAGTGTGTGCCCTTCCGGAACAGGCACTTGCAAAGTGTTGCAGGTCTTATTCAGGCAGGCAAATCCAAGACATCTCATGGGGTATGCACAGGGGGGCTTTGTGCCTTTGCTGGCTTCTGTGCTGATTCTTCTTTAGAGTTGCAGTTGGGCCTTAACCTCCAAGGCCTCAGAAATTGTAACTTTATAGGGGAAGGAAAAAGGGAGATTTTATTTGAGTCACCGAACCATTTCTCTTGGTTTACACATTATGAAAAATGACTAAAGGGCCCAACTGTTCATGGGTGTCATGGATAGGGGTGGGCACCGCTCCGGGTTCCCTCCTGGCGTGTGTGTTCAGTAGTGTGTATGTATGTGGTCGTTTCATGTCACTGATAGGTTTATTGTGGTAGACAAATTCAAATTTGTGCAAGCATAATCTAAATTCTAATTCTAAACTTCAAGGGCAGCTGATTTTTGTAAATATGATCTTATATATTGTAATGTATTATCTTAAATAAAATGTGTTTTGTTTTTTTTGGACAACACAACACGCAAATACCTGTCAATCAGACCTGGGTAATACAGATGATGATATTATTATTATTATTATTATTATTATTATTATTATTATTATTATTATTTGTTATTATTATAATTATTATAATAATAATTATTAATAATAATAGCAGTAATACTACTGCTAATAATAATAATAATAATAATAATTAATGTTGTTTATTATTATTATTATTAGTAGTAGTAGTAGTAGTAGTAGTAGTAGTAGTAGTAGTAATAGTAAAAGAGGTAGTAGTAGTAGTAGTAGTAGCAATGGTAGTAGTAGTGGTGGTAGTAGTAGTGGTGGTAGCAGTAATAATGGTGGGGTAGTAGTAGTAGAAGTAGTAGTGGTAGTAGTAGTGATAGTAGTAGAAGTAGTAGTAGAAGTAGTAGTAGTGATAGTAGTAGAAGTAGTGGTAGTAGTAGAAGTAGTGGTGATAGTAGTAGAAGTAGAAGTAGTAGTGGTGGTTGTAGTAGAAGTAGTAGTGGTGGTTGTAGTAGAAGTAGTAGTAGTAGTGGTAGTAGTAGTTATAGCAGTAGTAGTGGTGGTAGTGGTAGTAGTAGTTATAGCAGTAGCAGTAGCAGTAGCCGCCCCCGCCAGGCCCTCTGTGTCATGGCCTGTGTTTATGTCTGTTTCCTCTGTTTAAATGATGCACACAAATGAGCTGCATGCTAACAGCGCCCCCTTGTGGAGAAACATTAATCTTGCTTGATGAGCCAGTGAGTTCCAAAGCTGCATTAACATGTTTTACGTTAAACACACATGATGTTTTCTGTTGTCATTTTTATCATTCAGAATAACTCATCTAACCTTTTATCATCTAAACACACTTCCTGTAAATGGCCCTCAACAAGCTGGAATGATGTTCCATAATGACCCATAGTTTAACAGGAGAAAGGGAAATGTGGATGTGTATATTGTTTGATAGTATTAAGCCAGCTGATGACAGTTCTTTTACCCAGCCTGGTGGTTACTGTCTTTTAGGCTTCGCCATCAGGTCACTATCACCACCAGGACCTGCCTGCAGCGCCATATTTCCTGGACCTAAACAACACCTGCAAAATAACGTTCTAGCTGGTTTACAAACAGCGCATACAGCACCTGCTCTCGACTCCGTGCGTTTGCCTTAATGAATATGCAGTTTGAGACGTTTCTCTTCCCTAATGATGGTGTGAATGCAAATAGATTAATTTTGCACCCACAATGTGATTTACTAAGCCTTAAAGTAATTCTGAGGATCGCAACAGCATGTGTAAATTATAGAGATGCAGGAGTAACGCAAGTAATGATTTTCTTATAAATGAATCGTTAACTTATTAATGAGATTCTTATCAATGAATTAAATTCTCATATAATAATGACTACAGGAATTAAAACTAATGTGACTCATTAGGGGAAGAGGTCCACACTGGTGAGCTCAGTCCCTTAATCTTATAAAGCATCGCAGTTTTTTGACATTGCTAGTAGGTATAAGTATATTAATGTGCATATTTATACTGGAATATAAGGCTTCTAATAAATATGCTTATGAGTATAATTGACATTTCATTGCTGTTCAAAAACAGATAATATCTTAATTTGTTGGTTTTTATTTTTCTGCTTGATTTGAAAACACCAGCTGTCCTTAGGCCAGGCTTGTATGTGGTGCTGTCAAAAAACCCAAGTCTATCTATTGCTGTCGTTTTTCATTTTTCAGCATATTTTGGGAAAATCAGCTGCCATCAAATTTCATCAAAGGAGTACACCAATAGAAAAGCTTCAGTGGTTGGAATGAAATCTCGTTTTTGCTTTCTCCTATGAAATTCCATTTTGTATGATACCTGGTTTTCCCACTTTTTGGTTCCAACATTGAGAACCAGTAGTTAATATGAATGTATAGCATTTAGATTTTGAGCCAGATAATCCTACCTATGCTACCTATAGCATGTCTTTCTGTAATTTTGATAAGGAAAGCTTGCATGTAGTTTTCCATGTACTCAGCTGCCCTTTAAATTCCATGTTTAATTATAAGCCAGTAGAGATGCTTCAATGATTTGGAATAAAAGCTTTCTCCTATAAAGTTGCAATTTTGGGGACAGATTTCTTTGGACAGGGACAGTGTGTCTTAATGCATGCAAGTCTCTAGTAAATCTGGCCCTTATAGTTAATCAAGCTAAGGCACAAATTTAGTGGACCAATAGAAATGCCCCAAAATGGACTGGGAATGACTGCTGCTTACATTCAAAGCTAAGGAGGCTTTTACCCTCTCCTGTAAAGGTGACTATTTTATATATATATATATATATATATATATAAAGTGACACTTTTAACACTTTTCCCAGAAACTTATTTTATTGCTGTGGAATATTTGTATTTATCAGTTGATTATTTTCATCAGTCAAAGGGAAAGGAAAGTGCTCTCGCTGTGTTCACTGGCCTGTTCACTGTATAGAGGTCTGTTGTGAAAGACATGCATGTGGCAAAGATAATTACAGACGGTTTAGTGAATGAGGAAGTGTTGTCAATCCACCATTCTGTCTCTGTATGTGTCCCGGACACAGAAAACCAAAATATTTGGGAAACGCCTGGATAGTGAGAGCACTGCAATTACTATGCAAATGTACATACTGTCGATACATTACCTCTAACTGATCTTGCTGTGCTAAACTGCAAGTGGGCCGCTAGTCAGAAATATGTTTTGGGTATTGCATCATTCTACCGAGTTCAAAACATCTCAGACTTCTAAATGACTTGCTCTTTAGACGTTTGCTTTGATCTTAATGATGCTTGTGTTTTTAAAGCAAAAGTTGAAACTAGGGATGCACCGATCCAACTTTTCCAGTTCCAATATGGATTCAAAACTTTGCTTATTGGTCGATTCCCAACACCAACCTGTTACCACTGTTGAATTAATGTACTGTTGTTGTTGTTGTTGCCGCTGTTGCTGTAGCTGTTGTTGCTGTTGTTGCTGCTGTTGCTGTAGCTGTTGCTGTTGCTGTAGCTGTAGCTGTTGTTGCTGTAGCAGCTGCTGCTGCTGCTGCTGCTGCTGCTGCTGCTGCTGCTGCTCATAAGTCAAGTCTACCGGCACGCTGCACACATGTTGCTGACTTGTGGCTTAGCAAACTAATTATGTTGAATGGATAGGTTACATGGATTAACCTAATTACCCAATACCTTATGTTAATATCGGGGCTGATATCCAATCCTAATTTAGCATTGGTGCATCCCTAGATTGAACATCCCAGTTTGTCACTAAAGAAAACACTCATAACACTCCTGTAACCTTACCAGATGTTTAATTAGTGACTGTTTCAGTAGCAACAGTTATAGCTAATTCTCAGCAGAACTCAATGATGCTAGCCACTATGCAGCTTTCAACAGGTATAGAAATTCATCAGTTCTTTCTAATCACACACCCTGAATTTCAGACTTTGGGACACCGTTACTTCAGAATAGTGGGATCTACCAGTTCACCATGTGACCATGACGGACAGGGAGGCAGTCTCACTTCCTGCTCTAAAATACAGGGGTGTGGCTAAAATAAAGCCCCTCCTACAGAATAAAAAACATTGTGTTTTTTCAATAATTAAAAAAAAATAATTTAATTTAGAAGTTTCTAAAAGAAGTCTATATTTTCAACCTCACTTAAACAGAAAGAAAAAAACAAACAAACTTAAGCAAGACCAGGCAATTGTAGTTTCGCAAGACCTCCATGGTATTTAGGCCCACAAGCGCCACTGTCATTTAAGCAGTCGGAGAGCAGGGTTATTAGAAGTCCATGAGACACCATTTAGACTCCGGGGCATAAATGTGACATCAGTTATCTGTTTCATGCACCATGTCATGTGACCCTGCTTAGTAAAAGACACCAGCATTGTCCTCAGAACCTTAAGATGTAGACCATAGATTTGTATTAGAGGCCCATACAAATACTGTTTTTAGGTCATTTTTAGATGCGGAGCACTCACGGAACCGAGGTTCTTCACGAGGGGGGTGCTGTTAGAGCTGGAATAGCTTTGGCCAGTTTATTTTAATGTGATTATTTACATATAGTTTCTATTATGCGAAATGTGTGGTCCAGGGAAATGTAGAGCAGAGCTAATACATGTAACAATGAAAAACGTAGCACACAGTTACAGCTAAAAAGGGCTGTGCTTGTTTTATAGTTTGTATAATTGGTGCGATTATTCATTTTTAAGTTTTTTTTTTAAGTTTAAATTTTGAATGTGGGGCCATAATGTAACCTTTACTCTGCACCTCCTGAACTACAAGCACTAACACTTACAGTGTAAATACTAAGCACTAAATAAAGAAAAAGAAAACGAGGACTAGAGAGAGAAAAAGATGCGTATGTATATAAATTGAGAAAATGTACAGTATAAATGCTGTACTATACAGTCTGTGTGCATAATGCTTGTCTGAGAGGTATAGGAGCAGAACGTATGTACGGTCTGTCACTTTCTGGTGGTCAGTCTGTGTGGTAAAGCGGCCTGTCATGTCGTGGTCGTTAGTGTATGCGGTTAAGCGGTCTGTCATGTTCTGGTGGTCATCTTGTAGGAGAGAGGACTGAGCATGAACTATATCACTGATCAGATGCTTGTGGCAGAGGAGCGAGATGTGGAATGGTTGTTTGAAAAAGGCAGGTGTTCAGAGCCCTGACGGCTTTGGGGTACAAACTGTTCCGTAATCTGGTGGTCCTTGATTTCATGCTCCTGCATCGTCCGCCAGATGAGAAATGTGTGAATAGGTTGTGTTGGGGATGAGCTTTGTCCTTGATGATCTTGCAGGCCCTCCTGAAGACCCTGGAGTGGTAGATGTCCTCTAGTGGTGAAAGATACGTTCCGGAGATTATGTATCAAGCGTGCTAATGATTATGGAGCTGAGTGTATCAAAGGCTCTGTGACCAACCTATATGGATGTAGACAACCTGCAAACAATGCAAAGCCCATTGATCACTGATCCTGTTCTGATCTCATCTCTTTGATTGATCAGATATTAATTGGGTGGTACAGTCGTTCTCGGTACAGTCGTCTCAGCACAGCAGCAACCCTGATGTGGTGGAAGGATCCCAAGCTGGCAGTCCAAAGCTTCTCTTTCTATGATTTTGAATGTACGTACTCTAAATGGTTCCTAGCCTGGACGTCTGGTTCTAGGATAAAAGTCTAGTGTGGAACTTCATTAAACTTTCAGAAGGTTCTTCACACTCAATACATTTACAGACATGAGCCATACACTGACAGGGAACTAGAAGCTCCAAAGAACCCTTTTTGGCAAGTTTAATAGCATACAGTGTAAGCAGATGTGTCTTTTCATTTGCAGGAGCCGATGCAGTTTCATCTTCCTCCTGGTTTTCCAACACACATGCAACTGGTGCAACTGTCTGGGTGGGTGAAAACTGACCCACCTACTGGATCAGACGGTCTTTGGGCATTTTCCGGTTGGGGCTTAAACTAGTATCCCACTAATAACTAGCAGCCGGAGGGGCTTCACCGACAGCGTGCCCGTTGGTTTTGAAGTTATGCAGTAGAAAGCTAATGGCAGATGCCAGAATTTCTTTAGGCAAGCCCTTTGAAAGTGCACTCGCTGACTTGTGTAATCATACAAGTAGGAAAGCAGCTCCAGATCAAAGCTGTGATGCTTTACAAGCAGAGTTATCAATGCAAGCAAATCCCTTTCCTCTTCCTTTCATTAGTAACTGTGTCTTGACGTAGTCAGTCCTGGGACTGTTATCAGAGGCTAAATCCAGCTCCAGTTATAGTTAAGGAATGATATTACAGATTCTATGTACAGTGCTTTTCAGAATGATTGGAAGATAATGGTTTGTTGAATTTCCTGATACACCATAAATGGTGCCTGAATGTAACTACTGCACCATTTAAGGTGGAACAGGAACTCACAAAAAAGCCAACTTCAGCCTCTTCAAATGAGAGGTAGTTCCTGTATTGATGTGTGGACCTTACTGTATCTTGCCCATGTCTAGAACCTCAGCTTGTAGTCGACCTTTGAACATTAAAAATTCGTGTGTTTTTTGAATAAATAAAAATGAGCCTGAGGTTGGCCTGTTTGTTGAATTTCCTGATACACCTTAAATGGTGGGAGCATTAAGGTGGGGTGCCAACTTCAGCCTCTTCAAAAACGTGGTTCACTTTCTCCTTAGTCATTTGGAGCGGAGGAGTTTAGTGGGGGTTTAATTTCAGAAGTGCATAATTCTTTTTTTCAGCTGAGAGGGAACTGTCTTTACAGTCACAAGCCTGTCCACTCCTGCCTGAGCGTTCACATTACAGGCCGGTGGTGAATTCATAAATCTATGATGTTAATAGAACAGGATGTTCTTCCAGTGTAGGGGTGGGCAGTGTTATTGTTATTGTGATAAATTAAACTGATACTGAGATGTTAAAAGATGGTGGTAAAATATAAGTTCAAGCTGAGAAGCAAAAACATGTTTAACTTTTTTGCCATATTCATCAGAGGTGGTAATAACTGGAGGGTACTGTAAGCAACTTGACCTTGATGTCTGGAAACTGGACACTTGGAGAAAGTCTTTTCTGCGAGTAAACACTCTTCCTATAGATCTCCTTGCCTTTAATGTGCACTTTTTGCTGGAAACTGCATTGAATATCCATTTGAGTATGTATCCTTGGGAGCATTGCTGCATAGTATTATTATGCATGAAAATCATGTATATTCATCATATTGCGGGATGTAAGTAGTCTGCAATTTGAATAGGGTTTTTCTTTGGAAACCCATTTCCTGTAACCCACGCAGGGCAGACAGTGTCCTGTATGAAGCCTCTTCGGTATACTTGTAGTGTAAGATGACATTTCTTTCACTGCCTTCTTGCTGATCTTTACTATGAGTATTTAGGAGGTCAAACCACATATTAAACTCAGCAATGAATGAATTAGTGATCAACCCCCCAAAGGAAAATGTGGAAGGAAAGAGACTTGTGGAAGGTTGTGCTGTGGTGGTTGCCAGTGAGGTAATAGAGAGTCCTCTCTGTTTTCCTTTGTGTCTTTGAAATTCTATGTGCTCATACACATACCAGTAGGTCTCTCTCTCTCTCTCTCTCTCTCTCTCTCTCTCTCTCTCTCTCTCTCTCTCTCTCTCTCTCTCTCTCTCTCTCTCTCTCTCTCTCTAATGCTGTAAAGTCTGTAAAGACATATTTATTGAAAGACTTTGTGACCTCTGGTGGATTTTTCAACTCTGCCGATTGGTAGAGATGACACGAACAGTTCAAGTTCACCGCTTTTATTAGTGTTTTAGTATTTTAAAGACTTAAATGTGCTCTACCAATATTTTGAGCATGACGTTAAAGTGGCTTGATATTTAGTTATTAACCTTAAGACTTTGATTAATTCAATTACCTCATGAATTCAGTCATTACTGTGAATAATATCAGTAACTACTAGGATTTCAGTAGCTACTTTAAACTCAGCTTATAATTACTGAATTGTTCAGTTATTACTAGAAAACTGTAGCAGCTACTATACATTGTTCAGTAAGGTTTATGAATTGTTAAGTACCAAAATAAAATTGGTTACTACTGTGAATTGTTAAGTAACTACCATACATTGTTCGGTAACTACTATGAATTATTGAGTAACTACAATAAATTCCGAACTGACTACTATTTGTTATTAATGATCTACTATGAGCATTTTTAAATGGTGGAGTAACTTCTGCAGTATCTAGACTGCAGCTGAAGCTGCAGCGAGTCCATGCTGGATTGTGAGAGGGACTCTGGAGTTCCTTGGCTTTCTCAGTCTGTGCAGCTTTAGAATCCGAGCTTACTGTCTTCGCCTACTCAGCCGCAGCCTGTGCTCTTATTGGTCCACAGCCTGCACTCTGGTTGGTCCATTCTTGGTCTGGAATTCCACTCTGTGGGCTCTTGGCCCGCCCCCTCCTGTGCCCTGGGGGCGTCGTCAAAGAACAACAGCATTCCCCCACATAATGCAGGGGAGAGGTGTTTGTGTGTAGGTGGGGTGAGGGAACGGATACTCCAAGTTTGAGGTAAATGGAATGTGAGTTCAAAAGACACTGAGAGACTGGTCTCTCTCTCTCTCTCTCTCTCTCTCTCTCTCTCTCTCTCTCTCTCTCTCTTCCCTCTCTCTGAGACACATACTCTCTCAGACACACACACCAACACATAGAGTTCCAGAGAGAGAGCAAATGTGGGACAGTTTCTTCTCCTGAGCGATGACAGCTTTTCTTTTCTTGGAAGGTGAAAGAAACGTGTAAAATTAGGATTGAAGAAAAGTTTTAAGGTGAAACATTTTCACACGCACACAAACACCTTCTCTCACTCTCTGCTTGTTTGCATGGCTTAGATGTTGAAAAAAGGGGGTGGATCTGATCTCGGCTAGCAGTGAAAGCACCCGCCAGAGTACTTACACACACACACATGCGCTCTATTTCTTCCCTTTCACTTTCTCACACACATACACACTCCAGACTGCTGCTCTCACTGCAGAAAGGGAGAGATGGAAAGTGAGTGAAGGAAAAGGAAAAAGGGAAAGAGAAATACAGCAAGAAAGAGAGAGAAAGGGAGAGAGAGAGAAAGAGAGAGACAGGACTTTCCTTTGACTGGACTTGTGGGATGCTATTGGCTCTCCATGTGTTGAAGAGAATGGCTTCACCCTTCTTATGCGCACTGCTGTAGGAGGCTGTAGAGGTAAGAGAGCGTTTTAACCTTGCTACTGTTTGGTGTGTGCGGTGTGTGAGGAACCGGGTGTTTTAGGGATTTTCCTTTTACCTTTTATGTCACACTGTGTTTGTACAAGCCGAAATCCCAAGTGCCGGAGTCCCACACAGTCTCTCACACACAAAATGCTGATGTAAGAAGTGAGCCAACGTGTTTGGAAAGTACAGTAGTTCCCTCGTTGTTCTAACAACAAAATGACAGCGTGCTCTCATGCTGTATCCCAAGGCTGAGATGGCTCATGCTACTGTTATACTTTAGTTCTAAGGTAGTACAATTTAGTATTCTGTGCTAACTAGTTAACTGACTCTATAAATCAAAAGCCCAATCTAGACACATGGAATAAACTAGATCTGTCACCAGTCCTGATCTGCAGTTATTAATCTGAACTGACAAATGTGAAAATTTCAAAATCTCAATTGAAAAAACAAACATATCAATTAAGAATGTAACAATATACCAAATATTTTGAAAAATGAATTGAGGAAAATTAATCTCCTTTTAAATTAATAAGAAATGTGTCTTTATCCAAAAAAAATCTCAATTGACAAAATTTACTTTTGTGAGTTTAGGTCAGTTTAGACATGTTCATCTCCAATGGGGCATGTAAAATTGACTATTTCAAAATTTTAAAGTTGATCACAATTAAGAAATGTAAAAAATGATCATAAATATGAAGCTGAAACTTTAATTCAGAAATGTGAGATGTGTGACAAGCCCAATGTCCAATTTTAGTCTCAATATAGATTTTAACTGAGAAAAATACCACATATTTCAAAATATCAGTCAAGAAATTTTCATCCAAGTTGAGAAATCTGAAATTGGCTATATACGCAAATGTTAATTTCAACTGACAAAATTTCCTTTTGTCAGTCGCGGTATATTCATCTTAAATGAGAAATTAAAATGACTATATGGTAACCTTTTTGTTATTTGTTATTACAAATGATATAACCCTACTTAAATGTTTACAAATGCCTATTCCAGTAGCAGCCATCTGCCATAAAGGCTACTTTAGCTAACTTTGAACAAAACTTTGGAAATGTAACCTTTATAGAGACTGAAGTCTATTGGAATATGCATATTATAAGCATTAATGTAATGTCAGCAGTCATGACAAGCTTATACACCATGTGGCCTAATGAACAGCACTCTACAGTAAACTAAATCCTCAAATGAGTTTTAGCTACACGTTAAAGTCTTGGTCTGGAACTGTATTTAAATTAGAGAGAGGAGAACGTATTTGGTGTTTATTTGCATTAAGAGTTCTTGGTTTCAGAACTCCCTCTGGATGTGTGTTTGTGTGTGTCAGCTGTTACTCAGTCTCTGATAGGAAATCTGGGGCTATCGGTGTCTCTCCCCTTCTAAGGTGTGATGCTATGCGTAGATGTCAAAGTTGTAGAGCCTTAAGGAATAGGAATTTTGGAGTGAACTGAGGAATTCTATTGTGACGAGTTTCCTTGTCAGTTGGCATATGAGCTTCCCACATATGCAAATGTGTTTTTGTGTGTGACTCTCTCATATCTTCTGATACAGCTCTCTGTCTGACAATCACAACACTTTTCCCTGTAACATTTTCCATAATTAATGCCTAATATTTTTCTGTTTTGTGTTTGTTTTTATCTATGAGCGTTTAGTTTTTAGAAACGCTTTATTTTATGAATTAATTATTATTTATTTATGTTTATTTAATGAAACTCTAGATGCCGCTAAGCCTGAGAGCTCTATGATGCCTGTGTGAATTGTGGTAGCGATTGTCCTGTTTTTGCGGTGACCTAAAAGTGAGTCCCAGTGCTGCGTCATCCCTTCATCCTTTACTTTCCCACCTTGTTTTGCTTTGGTGCTGTGGCAGGGCTCTTTTGGAGAGATTCCGTGCCCAGTATTCGGAGTTCATTGTTGCTCTATTAATAGTTTGGGGTGGGATAGTGAGTGAGCCGGCAGCTGGCGGGAAGGAAATGGGCCTGGAGAGAAGAGGGATTACCGGGATAGAGCACAGGGGGTCACAAGCCAAAGTCAGAAATTATGGAATCTCGGGAATTGCGGCTTGCTGGAAATGAATGTATTTGTGATGATACGCTAGGCAAGTGTATTAAACCTTGAACTTAACACTGTTTGGTGCGTCTACTACAACATGCCTGCTTACAACCCAAACATGACCAACAGCTGTGCATCCATTAATCCCTGATATTCCGGTAGAGTACTGTCATAACATAGCATATGCATGCTACAGTGGGGCTGTGAGCGTGTATACACTGCATCTAGGACCGTAAAAGTGCACTGGTGCTTTGGCCTGAAGTTGCTGATATGATTGCATTGATCTTGGAATACTGAATGGAGTTCTAATTCATTCCCATGGTATTCCATAAAGCATGTACTGTTCCTGTGATCTTTGTTTACTAATAAATAATTCATGATGCCCTTTTTGGATACGCATCTAAGTATACGACTGACAGGTACACATGTGTAAAGAGTCCATTAGAAGTAGATTAGGGAATTCTGACGCATTACAAGATTCCTACAAAAAGTCCTATTAGCAGTGTTCAAGTGTTAGTGACCTCAGCGTCTCCTACCAAAGAGAGAAAGACATATGAAGTTCTTTGACTCCTCTGTTGTTCTTCCCACAGTAGCAGCATCCTGCTGAGTTTTCCTGTTGGTTTTCCGCCGGTGTGCGTACTCTGGCATTATCCGCCTCTGACTTTGACTGTGGAATGTTAACTACCCTGTCCTTTTCCCCCAACACCCAATGCCCTCGGCCCCGCCTGCAGACGAAAACATTCCCAACTGCTGTCAGTCAAATCTCTCCTTGATGGTTGCTTTCTGAATGTCTTAACTTGCATTCCCATATCAACATAGGTTGGCCACTTCCAGAAGAACATCAGACCTCAAAAAGAAAGACATTCCCCTAGGTTTTGGAAGGAGGGGTTTAGAGGTGACTGTGTGTAGCATCAATTTGTTTGACAGGACACTACACAGACAGCAAGCAGTCGTTGAATGTTAAACCAACACTAGAGCATCTACATTAACTGAGTTGATCTTATGCTTTTCCAATTTTTGTTAATTTTCTAAGTTCTAAAGCTCAAAGTACACACCAGAGAAAGAAACTCTCTCCCACAGAAACTACCTTTCCCAGCTGCATAAAATGCTCTGTTGAAATTCCTGCCCATTTCTCCGTTACAAGGTGATGTCATATTGTAACACAGTTCTTACCGCCCACCTACCTGCAAGCTTGGCACAACCTCACACAGTACACGGCAACTAGTGCAGGCTGTGTAGATGTGGGAGCACTCTGGTGGTTGAGGTGTTTAGGTGAGGTTGTGGACAAAGCTTTTCAGACAGAGGGTGAAAACAGCTGTACAGTATGAGTTTACTTAACATGTAAACGTTTTGTTGATTTTGACTTCATGTTAACTATGCATAACTTAATGTTATTTGGTCAACGCTTAATATAAAGTGTTACCTGGAATTGCATTTCATTTTTCTTTTTGGAACATTTTAAGGAAGAAGGCTAGGGAGAGTTGCAACTGTAGGAAGTGAAAACGTAATGTTAAGTCATGAATCTAAACTCTAACTGAAATTCTTTAGGTGGAACGAGACGTTTGCCAGTGTTATTTAAAGCTTGTCAAACCTCTCAACAGTTGCTACAAAGGAATGCAAAGCATATCTGGTTAGCTAGCAGGTAAGCTCTGATGCCCTGTTGTGGAATTGTCCCTGTCAAATGGTCATTTGATAGCTGTGCAAACCAGTGGTATGATAACCCATCCCCCAAACCCCATGCCAATGTGGGCCAATCACACCATCTACCAGGCCAGCTAGCATCTTTTAGCTGCAGGTGAGGAGGAATAGCACAGTTCATGCACTGTGTAACCAGGAGATTCACAAGGGTGGTCTAACACAAAGGTCTACAAAGGGAATACATCTCAGGCATAGTGAGGGTCCAGTATGGTGTGGCAGTATTCGCAGCTGACAAGGAGAGGTTAGTGGATGTTCACTGCTGTGAGTTGACCAAGATGTTGGGGGTCTTAGCTGAGATGATATATACATATTTCCAAATTTCAACAACAGTGCGGATAAAGCATATTATGGTGTTGCCATATCACATTGTATTTAGAGTGGGTTTTTTTAATGGAGAAATGTTTATGTCGAGTTGTTTTAGGTTCATTCTTACAAGGATTTTTTTGTCAAAGAGGCGCCTACGGGTGGAGTGGTGGAATTTACATAAAAGAGCAGAGGGCTGTGTTTTTAACTTTCCCCTCCCACTGTGGTCATTGATTACATGATTTTCGAGTTGGAATGTTGCCAGACAACAAGGACAAACGTGTAGCTGCTGAAAATAACGTTTTTGGCAAACTTAAAGCTGCAAAATAAAGCATAGAGTAGACCAAAGCCCCAGGTCTTACTGTATCTTACAGTATTTTGCCTTTGCATTTTGTCCTTATTGATAGCCTAGGTTTAGCCACAAAAACACTAAACGTACCAAACCTGCCACAAACCCAATAAATGACTATCCAGTGAGTCGAGTATCTGGTCGTACGTTGCTGAAAATTACTGATCTATTAGTCCACCCCATTATGTGGCAACAAAGCTATCTGTGATTTTGTCTTTATTCATAGCCTAGATGTAACCAAACCTGCCAGATATTTACCCAAGAGTCAAGTTTCCGGGGCCGGCCCTACAGAGCTAAAGTTTATGGATATTTTTTGGCAACACAAACTATCTAATGTGATTTTGACTTTATTTATAGCCTGGATTTAGCCAAGAAACCACCAAAACCTGCCAAATACTTACCCAATGAACAAATAAGAGTATCTGGGTCTGGCCCTACCGATCTGTAAATGATCAGTTTACTAGTCCAGCCCATTGTGTGGCAACACAACCTGTCTAATGTAACTGCGGCTTATGGCTTCAAATATTCTATGTATGAGATCATGACACCTCTTTGCCAAACCAAAATCAGTGGCAACAGGTGGCAGCATGACATGATGGACAGATCATGTTTTCTTTCCTGTACGAAGAGGTTTTAGCCAAAACATCTGTTAGCTCCTGTCTGTTTATGGTTGTTTGGGCTGAACTTTAACACTGGCGATCTAAACTTGGCTTTGTGTGAAGCCTCCTGTTGAAATGAATAACAGTCTGCTCTTACACACAGAGCAGTGGTCACCACTAACACTCCTGGACATCCTTCCTGCTGAGTTTAACTCCAGCTGGTGAAAGCTGTCTGAAAAAACACTGATTAGTTGTAGCAGGTGAGGCCAGCAGGGCTCCAAAGTAAACCTTTATAGGAAGAGGCTTGTCCAGAAGCAGGCTGGTGATCACTGACTGGGATGTTTTCATTAGAAAAGAAGGATCAGTGTGTTTCGCCTGAGCTGGACTGAAGTGTATGTGTCTTTATTATTGCCACAGGACGCTGATTGTTCTCTGCTCATTAAGGAGCATCTGTTGGTCAGTTTATCCTCTCGGTGGGTTATTAGGAAGACTTCGTTTGTGTGGAGAGATGCACACTGGGCTATTGTGATAGGCTGATCAGTAGAGGCCTGGATCAGTCCCTTGCCTGCACTGTGGTCACTGATCACAAGGTTTTCTATCTGTAATGCTGCCAGATTACTTGTTTCATGAGAGAACAAAAAAGGCAAACTCTTTTATCCTGTTCTTGAATGCTCAGGACCCTTACAGGACCACCACAGAGCAGGTATTATGTGGGTGGTGGATCATTCTCAGCACTGCAGTGACACTGATGTGGTGGCGGTGTGCTGAGTAGATTTTTCACATTGCATCTGCATACTTACAGGAGGAGTTGTCTGAGACAGTGACATCACAAACCAGACACAAGTGCAACTTGCATAGACAGGGAGAGGACAGGAGAGGAGGAGTCCAAGAGACGTAACAAAGGCAGCCTTAAAGCAAAATTACACGGTGGCTTTAAATGACTGTTTTTGCCTAAGGTCCCAGAAAACTCTCTTCAGAAGTTGTTTCAGAGGTTCTGCTTGTTCCGTTCATTCATCTGGGCTATGGTTTGGGGCACGGTTCCCAACAAAGGTCTGTAGATTGAGACGCAAAATAAAGATATACAATTTTTTATATATATCTAAAAACTTGAAGGAACGGCCAAAACGTACCTAATAGTCACTGTAGCATTTAAACGTTGTGCAATTGGGCCAGATTTGGTGGATGCCTTTCCTGGCACAAATCTGAGGAGAATTTCCTGTAGGCTGGGGTTTTAGCCACTGCTGGTAGACCTGTATGACCGTACGCTTCCATACACCTGCAGATTCAGCTACTTCCTTCACACTATGGCCTCTAGCATCATTAACATCTGCCCTGGAGCCATTTTTTACACATGGAACGAGACATTCACTGCACTGTACCACCTCTACTCAATCTATGGATCCCGTCAGTCACAGGTATTTGTAGGCCCATCATCCTTGTGCAGCGCCATCTGCAGGAGACTGAAATTACTAGCACCTTAAACACTCAGGGTGATCAATTGTTTGTCTGGTGAGCTTGTATACATGGTGCAGTTATAATGTGATAGACCACTGTAGATGCTTGTAGATGCTCACACTGTCTTTAACCCTTTCATACTGAGCATCTCTCTGGCCATCCATTCTGAAAATTTGGCAGTGGCCTGTTTAACTTGTTGTGTAAATATGCCTCGAGAAGAATCACAGTTGGCCAGTAAAACATATCAGTACATAGAATCTGAGTTTTCTGAGTGCTACCTATTGTGTGTTTCCTACTATTGTTTTATTGTTGAATGAACTGTGAAGTGACTGTGCGAGGTTATACAGGGCATTACCTCTTTATTAAATTATGTTTCCCACATATTAAATCAGTGACATGTTATTAATGAAGAAGAGCAGATAAAATGGCTGAATCATTTGCATTGGTCTTAAAGGGTTAACTGACTTTGAACAGAAAAGCCAGGTGTCAATACAGGCCACATATGTTTGTATGTAAATGAGGAAGTAGTTTGTTATGAAATTGAACAGAAAAATAAGAAGTGGCAACTTTTTATTGATTGATTGATTGATTGATTGATTGTAATTAGCCATGCATTCATGTAGTTTTAGGGTTAAATTCAAACTACCATATTTTATCCCTGGCCCTATAAGTCATAGTCAAGACATTACATTTGAGTCATAGTCAAAAACAAGATGAGGACACATTGAGTCAGAGACAAGACCATTACCAGGATACATTGAATTCTAACGAAGACCAGGACACATTGAGTCACAGTCAAAAACAAGATCAGGGCATGCTGAGTCAGAGTCAAGACTACGACCAGGGTACATTGTGTTTGAACCAAGGCCAGGATGCATCAAGTCACACTCAGAAACAAAATCAGGGTACATTGATTCCGAATCAAGATCAAGACTAGGACATATTGAGTCACAATCAAGAGTGAAACCAAATTAAGGTGTTATATATACAGTAAATATAATTAGGCTGATGTAGAGAACAATAGCAGTCAATTCTGCTTTCTGATTAGATGAGTCAGAAAAACCTTTGATTAAATCCACAAAAGCTTTTGTGGTAAGTGGTGTGGGCCATAAGCGGCAAATGTTTGTGAACCCCTTCTGCGGGAAATTAGTGTTCTGTTCTGTGAATATCAAACAGAAGCATCGCAATCCACTCATCTCTACAGGAATACCGAGTACACCTTACCCCAAGACTGAAACAAGGTCCTAAAGAGGATCACACTGAAATGAAACCCAGGCAGCTCATTCATGGTCTTGAGACGAAGACCTGTCTTGAGAACTGCTGATAAAAAAACAATGTTTTGTGTACAATGATAAAAGTCAATTTACTGCCATTTGGAACAGTATCATGGTTAACCCTACTGCTAGGTAAACTTTGCTGCTATTGTTAGGAGCTTATGATCCCTGGTGATGTCACAGACGTCTGTAGTCTGGAGTCCAAGAGAGCGTAACCAGCCCCACTCTCTCGGAGTGGGCAAGATGGCCAGCATGATTGGCCATAACAGAATTGGCAGTTGGTGGTCACCTCCTAGCACGTTGAGTGATCCAGTGATGTCAGTTCGGAAAAATGCTTTGTGATTTGGAGGAAACACATGCTAGCCTTCACCCTCCCAGCTTTGTAGCTTTGTGTGAAAGGGGGAGCTACAGGTTGGGAATTGGCCACAACAAAGACTGGGAATAAAAACATGGGGAGGGGAAGTGTTTCTCCTGCTTACGCTCACTGGCTGATCCTGGCTCTTTCTCCATGGAGTCCAAGTAGGATGAAAAGTCGCCTGAATCTTAATTTAGTACCAAAAAATCGAAAGCTGTTGGCATCCCACATGGTGTGAACTACATCCGCTGCTGGAGAGCTGGGATTGTTCACAGTTGTCATGGCTGTAAGGGTGTGAGTGTGATGCCAAGAAATGCTCTTATTGTTGCGATGTGTCATACCGTTACTGCCCCCTCCCACACCCCAGTACCTTCTCCAAACACACAAACAGGCACTTTAATGCTTATTTTGCCGTTCTTGTCCCCACAATGAAAAAAGGATTACACATTCAAGCATGAACACACACAGTGACTTCATATCTTTTAGACAAAAACAGGAAGAGTCAGTCAGAGATTTCTCCACAGTCTAAACCTCTAAACTCCCTAGCACATGCCCGTGAGGCACTTATGAGCAGGCTGAATCCAGAAAGTGCTTCTGTGGTGCCATGGATTCCATTGTTTCACTGTGTTTTTGTTTAGTGGAATGAACAAAGTGAAGTAGGATAAGGCAGCTGTATGGTACAAGTTCATTTGGGGTACTGCGGAAAACTGTGCACATGCTTGAAAAGGCTTTTTTTCTGTCCATTATAATTTGAATTAAGATTTTTTTTCAATTAAACAAAAGAAGGCTTGAGACTTGTTGCCTGACCTCGGGCAACCAAACGCCACTGTATTTTTAAATCTCAAACACTTCTGTCCAGTCACAACAGAATTCTGTCTAAATCCTGTAGACAAGCAAAATGGTATTCCAACTTAAGTGTAGAAGGACAAAAGTCTGTTCAGTCACAGCTCACGCACAACTCAATCCCAACCTGACTGTATCCCATCACAGTTCTATCCCAACCTGACTGTATCCCAGCACAATTCAACCCAACCTGACTGTATCCCAGCACAATTCAACCCAACCTGACTGTATCCCAGCACAATTCAACCCAACCTGACTGTATCCCAGCACAATTCAACCCAACCTGACTGTATCCCAGCACAATTCTAACCAACCTGACTGTATCCCAGCACAATTCTATCCCAACCTGACTGTATCCCAGCACAATTCTATCCCAACCTGACTGTATCCCAGCACAACTCAATCCCAACCTGACTGTATCCCAGCACAATTCAACCCAATCTAACTGTATCCCAGCACAACTCAATCCCAACCTGACTGTATCCCATCACAATTCTATCCCAACCTGACTGTATCCCAGCACAACTCAGTCCCAACCTGACTGTATCCCATCACAATTCTATCCCAACCTGACTGTATCCCATCACAACTCAGTCCCAACCTGACTGTATCCCAGCACAATTCTATCCCAACCTGACTGTATCCCATCACAACTCAGTCCCAACCTGACTGTATCCCAGCACAATTCTATCCCAACCTGACTGTATCCCATCACAACTCAGTCCCAACCTGACTGTATCCCATCATAACTCAATCCCAACCTGACTGTATCCCATCACAATTCAACCCAACCTGACTGTATCCCATCACAATTCAACCCAACCTGACTGTATCCCATCACAACTCAATACCAACCTGACTGTATCCCAACAATTCTGACTGTATCCCCATCCAACCCACCCTGACTGCATCCCATCACAATTTAACCCAACCTGCCTGTGTCCCATCACAATTCAATCCCAACCTGCCTGTGTCCCATCACAATTCAATCCCAACCTGACTGTATCCCATCACAATTCAATCCAACCTGACTGTATCCCATCACAACTCAATCCCAACCTGACTGTATCCCATCACAATTCAACCCAACCTGACTGTATCCCATCACAACTCAATTCCAACCTGACTGTATCCCAGCACAATTCAACCCAACCTGACTGTATCCCATCATAACTCAATCCCAACCTGACTGTATCCCATCACAATTCAACCCAACCTGACTGTATCCCATCACAATTCAACCCAACCTGACTGTATCCCATCACAACTCAATTCCAACCTGACTGTATCCCAGCACAATTCAACCCAACCTGACTGTATCCCATCAAAATTCAACCCAACCTGACTGTATCCCATCACAATTTAACCCAACCTGCCTGTGTCCCATCACAATTCAATCCCAACCTGCCTGTGTCCCATCACAATTCAATCCCAACCTGACTGTATCCCATCACAATTCAATCCAACCTGACTGTATCCCATCACAACTCAATTCCAACCTGACTGTATCCCAGCACAATTCAACCCAACCTGACTGTATCCCATCATAACTCAATCCCAACCTGACTGTATCCCATCACAATTCAACCCAACCTGACTGTATCCCAGCACAATTCAACCCAACCTGACTGTATCCCATCAAAATTCAACCCAACCTGACTGTATCCCATCACAATTTAACCCAACCTGCCTGTGTCCCATCACAATTCAATCCCAACCTGCCTGTGTCCCATCACAATTCAATCCCAACCTGACTGTATCCCATCACAATTCAATCCAACCTGACTGTATCCCATCAAAATTCAACCCAACCTGACTGTATGCCAATGAAATTCTGCTCCAACCTGACCTTGTCCCAACGAAATTCTGTCCTTAACATCTGTATCCTATCACCATTTTGTCCTAACTAAACAATATTCCATCAAAATTCTGAATCAACCTGACTGTATCCTATACATTTCCCCAAACTTCATTTTATCCCAATGAAATTCTGTCCCAAGCTGACTTTTTCCCCCCAACAAAATTATTTCCTAACTCAACAATATTCCAACATAATTGTGTCTTAACCTTACTATATCCTAACCCAACAGAGCCTGACCGTATCCCCAAAAAATATCCTGACAACATCTTACTAAAGATTTCTCCCAGCCTTCCTGTATCCCAGCTAAATTCTATAAACTATTCATTTTGCAGGTACAAAGAAGACACCTCTTCAAATACCTTCACCTAAACCGTCCTGTGTGCAGTGTTTTAGTTATTACTGTTTATTTTTTTTCTTTGCATCTTCAAAAATTTATAACTCCTACATAAGAAAAGAGATCCCTCACATCCACATCTGCATGCATATATGAGAGGTTGTTTTAGATCCATCTCCTCTGATGTAGAAGAGAAAACATGAAAAGCGATCGCAGCTCGGAGATATGCAAATTTGCATACACACACACACACACACACACACACACAAACACACACACAAATACACGGAGTAAACAAACCATAGATATATAACTGCGGGCAGTGATTTCCAAATGATGTTGCCCATACTGACAGTGCCGCATCAGTGGAACTGTGAGGGTGAGAGTATATGTTCAGAAGACTAAACTTTGGTGGCATCGTCTTTCTAATTGGATGATGTCACATACACAATGTTTGTATAACCACTGAATAGCCAAAGCATTTGTTGGATGAGTATATTAATGCTATTTCTAAGCTCACCAGACTATGGCTGAAATGTACCCAATAGCCTCTAACACTTCCAAGAGCATGAATAACAGCTGTGACTAGATTTGCTATGTTGCTATGTATGTATAAGTTTCTGGTTGTAGGCCACATCAATGTTCAACCACTCTTCCATGAAAGTATGGCGCAATATACTGCACTTATTTTGCAGTTAGCACACAAAACAATAACACGCTTTGCTGATGGTTAAGTATATTTCTAGAACATTAAAATATGCTTCATTTTTACCTGGAAATTTCTGCCAAAGTGTGCAGAATGGTGTGGGTAGTATATAAGACCTATTGAGAAAGGAGGGCTACAATGAGTTAACAGCAAGGAGGGGAATGAAGGCAAACGAGTAGAAATATGATAAAAGAGAAAGTGCGAGTAAACATGCTCAGAGGATCCTGTGCTCCCATCAAAACATGCACAACCTGAAAAAAGCACAAAAGGGAGAACCAGGTTAGACTGTACTTTTTTGGGTACCTCATATAACACTTTCACTTTGACACACAGTGTGTGTGGGTGTAGGGGTATGTGTGTGTGTGTGTGTGAATGAGAGATCTAATAAGACACTCCTGGATTTGATATTTGAGAAAAGAGACCACCTACGGTGTCTGTGTTTGTCGCTGCATCTTTTGTCACATGTGAGTGTGTAATCAGTGCTAATTGGAGTTGAGCATGCTTTAAAAACCTCTCAGCTGAAGACTCCTTTCTGTGTCTTTGAGGAACCTTGTTTGGCGTCTTTTAGACTGTATTCATATTTGTAATCCAGTGTAGCAAAAGTACAATGTTTGTTGGACCACATTTAGCCTTAACAGCAGCATGCATTCACTGTGGCTTTGTTTCAGCAGCTTTGTTTCCACCCAGAGATGCGTCAGTCTTGTACTGAGCTGTTGTATTGACGACAGAAGAGCCGAGCTACTCTGTAAAGTTTTCTCCAAGACATCTTAAAGTCTTTCCGTGGCTTTAAGGTTAGGACTTCTGGAACCAACCTGTTAGTATCTGATCCTGAATATCGGCAGTGTCGTCCTGGAATACCTTCAAAACGGAAAAATCCATTGATTGGATAAAACATGGTCATTTAGCACTTTCAGACCAAAAGATAGACTGGCCTTCCTCAATTAGCACCTTACTCTATTGTTTTTCTTTGTTCTCCCATTAAACGTGAGTTCTGTAATGCAGTGGTGCAGTCAGTCTTAGGGGACTTCCAGATGGTCAATATTTTTTCTCAACTCACTTGCAACATGAAGGCATAGAGGGAAAATGTGGACCATCTGGGAGGTCTCTGAGGATCAGTTCGAGGACCACTGACTTTAAGTGTGACGGATATGACTGAGAAGTCTGTGGTGGTGCATCCAGGCTAGGAATAATGGCTGAAGTTAGAAAAGATAACTCTCTATTATCAATGTTGCCTTGACAAACCAACGTGTTTCTATGCCATTTAGTGAGCTGAAAGTGATTTATGTGAAGTAGATGACAACTGCTCCTCATCAAAGCCAAACTGAAATCAAAATGGACATTTTTGCCTTGTTAGTTCTGTCCTTCAAAGTGACACATCAAAAGACACAATTCTTGTTTCTCCATAATCCTTAATTAAAGTGTAGTTAGCTGCCTGTAAACGCCGTCCAGCATTTGATTGCATAATTTGATTGGCTTTATTTTTCTTTCCACTACCCAACCAATCAGCCAACACCTACTATTAGCAGCAATTCTAGGCTGTATTCAAAATAGAACACTACTATACTGCACGCTGCATACTACAGTAGTATGTACTGCACACTGTGTACTGTATATGCCCCCCGTGTGTAATACTGTACTGTATACAAGTTCTGACCTACAGTGTAGTGTACTAATACAGTCACATGACCAGTTACCTTACATTTACCTCAGAGCTGTTATTACTGTATCCACTGTTTAAAGCTAGCTGCTGCTAACGCTGCTCAGTTCACCTGAAATACGTTTAGCCTAGCTGTTAGCTCCCCTTGGCTATATCACTCTAAAACTGACCCTCTAAAGCGAGTTCATCTGTTATTAATCTTCAGACCTATATATTTTAACTTTCAGAGACTCATTCTGATAAAAACACACCCCACTACAATCACTACACCCACATTTATACCCAAAGTTAGCTAGGTGAAGATAGTCACCCCGTATACTAGAAATTCTGACTGAGTAGAAACACCATCTGGGTATCTTTAGTGCATGACAGATTTACAGTTTGGTCACTTACTACTTATAGACAGATTTAGAACATTAGTAGGAATTAGTACACCATTTTGAATACAGTCCTAGAGTCTGTTGGGACCCTAGGCCAAAATCCACAGGGGAGCCTCTGTAACCAGTGTTCATTACCATTATGCTATAGATAATCTGATATAACACAAAACTAAAATTATAAATATAAACAACCTTTAAACATGTATAATTCTCCCACTGGCCTGGGGCCTAAAGCAGTTGCCTTCCTGCCTTGCCTGGTGGGAAGCAGCACCACTGCCTCCAGTAATTTGACTTTGCTTACCTGAGTTCATGGTAACATGTGAATGAGGTGGTTCAAATATCTGACAGTATTTGAGCTGGTGATGAAGAATGGGAAGGCAGGTTGTGATTTGTTGAAGGCCGACGTGATGCTGACATCATGAGAGCACAAATCATGGGAAGTGTAGCGCATGGGTTCAGTGGATGCAGGAGGAGAATCCGGAAGCTTGGCTGCTTTATGTTTTTTGCGTTTTCTGCAAAACAGGCGGATACTATTAGAGCCTGGCTCTGTGTTTGTTTTCGCATGCCTGCTTTTCCCATGTTGACTGGCTGCTAGCTCAGTTGCCATAACAGCACTGTTTCTGGCTTTAAATGGCTGCAAATATTTAATTGAACAAGTAATCTTCTTAAGATGCTCTTTTCTAGTTTGGCAGTGCGCTCGTTCACACGTTATCTGAGATCTTACACATCTCCTCTTTAGTCCTTATTTTGAGAAAGGAGTAACAATTAGTTTATTCCGACAAACTCTTGGGAAAGTTGGCCAGCTTTTAGATTTAGTCTCCGATCTGTGAATTTTTCCACCATGCTGTGAGACTGGGTCAGTTGATAATGGAGTGACAATACCAAAGATCATACATGGGAAACAGACATTCAAAAAAAACAAGGAAGTACGTTTGGTGTGCAGTGTGGATTGGCAATGCTTTGATTGACGAAGTAGAGTTACAACGATTCTTAAACTGATAAAAGACAAAAAAAAGGTTGTGTATTTATAAATAATAAACATTTCCATCCATATATAAATACAATCAACATCACTGGAGATCATTTTTATGTATTTAAAAGTTTAATGTATTTAAAAAAATATATTTGGCAATATTTGGCTCAGGCATCTGGGGTCCTTCTGTGTGTCTGGGTGGGTTTACTCCAGGTGCTCCGAAGTCTTCTCACAGTCCAAAGACATGCAGCCAGGTGAACTGGTGATGCTGATTGGCCGCTAGGAATAAGAGTGTGTGTCTGTCTTGTGATGGACTGGTGGCCTGTCTGGGGTGTTCCCTGCCTTGTGCCCATTGAATGCTGGGATATGCTCCAGGCATCCCCCCAAAACACCCCCCAAGCAAGCCATAAAGATGATGATAAAGGTGTTTAGAAGATAAGTGAGAGAGAGAGAGCATCAGTTATCTGACAACAGGAAGTCATCAGTTGTTGATTTCATTTTTCTGAAAGCATTGCAGAAATAACCGATTTAGCACAAAAGCATGTGTTATGTTTATTCTGTCTTTGTTTTGTGTGAGGTGAACCAGATTGGAAATCAGATTAGCGTTCTATGTAGTGTAATCTTTAAACAAGGTCAGTCTTGTGTTTGTTTTTTTGTCTATTTGAATGTCATGCAGGGTCACCACTTGAGCTTGTCAACTTGTGATCACTTAACAACTTGACATGATTTGAGGCAAATGTGTGATGATATAGACATGCGGTTTGCGCAGTGCTAATTGGTGATGACAGCTACATTAGCCTCATAGCACCAGTGCAAAGCTAAAGAAGCAAACTCCACCAAGCAAGTCTTGGCTGATGGTCTGCGTTTGGGGTAAGGGGGTTGGGGTAGAGGACTAGGTGGCTATTTGCCAAACTATTCCTCCAGGGTCTGTATTGTAAAGCGGTTTCAGAAGGATTGCGGGAGAGTTGTGGCAAACGTTGTTAAATGGTTCTCTGAGCGTTTCGAGAGCACTGCGGCATCTGAGCTGTGAAAGTGGGTCAGAGGATTTGGATTCTGGTTCTGTATAATTGTTCTGTTTGTGTGTGTGTGTGTGTGTGTGTGTGTGTGTGTGTGTGTGTGTGTGTGTGTGTGTGTGTGTGTGTGTTATCTACCAGCACCAAGTTTACAATTACACTGAGAATTAGTCACATAGTGTCTGGAAGCAAGTCGTGTTGCCAGTAATGTTCCAAAATGTCATATTACCCCCTTTTCTATCCGCATTAGGCAGCAATGTAATTGAAATCAAGGAGACAGGGCGTAACAGAGAGAAGGAGAGGGAGAGAGAGAGAAGGAGAGAGAGAGAGAGAAGGAAGGTGAGAGAGAGGAGAGGGAGAGAGAGAGAAGGCGAGAGAGAGAGGGAAAGAAAGGTAGACTAAATTATTTAATAACTAATGTGATATGCTGGCAAAAATGAGGCTCTAATGATGTTTACTTGATGAAAGTAAACTTTGTGCATGCACACAGTAACTGGATGTTGTTAATTAAATTCATCAGAGGTCAGATTGCTTCACATTGGTTTGATCTGGTAAAAGTAGACAAGACATTTAACAAGGAGCATTTGCATCTGTTTACACACACACACACACACACACACACACACACACACAAACACACACAGTGCAGTTAATGAGCATTATTCATTTACGCAGTGCAGCCATTATAATACAAACCTCTGTTTCAAGCTGGTTTTAACTTATTAGCTTCATTTGATCATTGTGGATCTGGTGTCCATAAGTCTTTCAGGTGATTTCATACTAGCCATGTTGTGAGATCTTCAAAACCATCTCAAACAGGTGATGCAAATCCGCTTGCAGCATTACGCCTAGAAGAATACAGTGTACCGCCCCGACTTGGTTAAGAGACAGGCATTTGGACGTACCTGGTGTAATGTATTGTAGTCCAGTTGAGAGTGAGACCAGGAGCAGTCGAGAACGAGACAAGGCTGGGAACAGATTATGGTGTTTTCGTTATACAGGATGTTTCTATATGGACTTGAATGTAGTTTCACACGCCCATTTACACCCTGTGGTTTGGTCCTAATCTATAGCTGGTCTATAGTCGATGTATTTGAGTGATATATGTAGGAGCTACAGCTCCTAAAGACCTGGAGGTGTTAGAGTTTAGTACCTTTGCTTGCTCTTAAACCAAATGGCCCCTCTATCTGCAAAACTCTAGTGACACCTGGCCCAATAGCTAGAATGGGAATGTGTTCTGGTACTGAGAACTGCAGTGAATTCAGAATTAAGAACCATTTACCCTAGGTACGTGCACACATGGCAGAGGAGAGAAACCTGTACTATGAAAGGACACTGAAATATAAGTTTGACCAAATTGCTCTACCGTGATACATCTGGTAGAGGCCTAGCCCCCTATGCAAAAACCTCTAGTGTCACCTGGCCCACTAGCTAGAAAGGGAGTGTGTTCTGCCACTGAGAACTACAGTGAATTACCAAGTGAAATAACCATATGGCCTTTTTCATAAATCTTCTGACTGGCTAATAAAGTGTACCATGAACAGACATTTTGGGGGCCTATAAAATTGTCATAGGGAATTATTCCTTCAGACCCCCAAGTATAGGCTTAACCCTCACTATCCATGAACCTTTAATGACACCCTGTGAACAGTCTGAAATGGGGTATGTGTTCTGCCACTGAGAACTACAGTGAAGGTAGAACCATTTGCTATTTGTACTTGCCCACATTGGCCAGGCGATTAAAGATGCCCTGGAGTATTCTTAATATAAGTGTGCTTAGTTATAACTCACTACACTCATGATTAATGTACTGAAAGTGTGCTACTAAAATTAAAATTAAAAATATACTAGAGTTAACAGTATGTGTCTGTACAATTCTGAGGCAGCTTTAAGATATACTTAAACATACTTAAGTACATACTAAAGAACATGTTCTTTATTTCTACAATTTTACATATCTTCAGTACTACTACAATACTACTGAGTAAAATGTACTTACATTTTGTATGTATGTGTGTGTGTATATGTATGTGTGTGTGTGTTTATGTATGTATGTATGTATGTAATGTATGTATGTTTATACATTGCACTTGTATTTAGCTCACAATAATGTGTTTGAAATATACTTGCTAATATTAAAATTCATCTCTAGTACATGAAAATATACATACCTTTTACCTGGGAGATATTCGTCCTACACATTTAACACATCTGTGTAGTACACATACACACACACTACTGAAACATACACTAGGGGGGAGTGAGCACACTTGCCAGGACTGATGTGCAAGCCTATCCTATAGTGTAATGTAAATAGTCCCAGGAAGATAACTGTATATGACAGTTCTGAATTATGGACATATATTTACTTATCTACATTTGCATGTTCTATTTGTCAGCTGTGTGTGTGTGTGTGTGTGTGTGTGTGTGTGTGTGTGTGTGTGTGTGTGTGTGTGTTAAAATGCACACCTGCTGACCACAGCAGAGGGATAAAGGCAAAGGGTTATAGCCTGAGGGAAGTAACAGGATACATTCTGGTTAGTGTCAGTCGCTGGGCTTTAAGGCTCTAGCTTTAGGGAGGGAAGACTCTGAAAGATAGTCTAGTGTGGTTGAGATGGGGTCAGCTAGGGGTTTCCCCGCCTGCTTCTTCATCCTGGACGCAGAGCAGTTACAATGCTCTCTGTGCATTTGTTACAGCTGGGTTATTAAAGCAGCATGAAATCATATTGAACATGCATTACTGAACCTGCACATAAGTAAAGTAATACATCAATACAATTATTGCTTAAAATGATATTGCATTCATTCATACAAAATCAATAAATTAAATGCATCTGGGTTTTCTCAGTGCACAACATTAAAGGGCCCATTTGCTACATTTTCTGGTATTTAGTTTTTGTCTTCTGAAGGTCCATTTGTAACATTTGTGTGGTTTCATGCACCAGACATGGCCACTATTGTAGCATAGCCATTTTCCGACCTCTCTTTATCCCTTTAGAATGACACAGGCTGGTTTTGTTACTGTGCCTTTAAGGCTGAATAGGAGGATGTATGTATACAAGCTGGTTCCTGTGACATCAGAAAAGTAATGAATTCAAAACAGGCTGTTTGAAACTTTTGAACCACCTGTAGAGGAGTTAGGCCAGTCAGGAACATCCCATGTGCTGTGTAAATAAAAACAACTATAATTAACTGGATAGCTGGCTTTATTTAAGCCTCAAGCCAGAAAAAGTGGATGCACTCATTTTCTTTGTCTATACTTCAGTTTATAGGAAATAATTAAATTAGCATCATATTGCTCATCTCCATTATTTCGTTTTATTGATTTTCGAACCCAGGGCCTACTTGCTGCAAAGCGACAGTATCAACCCATTGCACCACTAGCATACTTTTCATGAGCTATTAGTATAGTAGTTTTAAACTGCAAGTACTAAAGTTGTATTTAAGTGAACTTACCATAAGACTGTTTACTACTTATATATTACAATTTAATTATATTATTAATATATATAATATATTGCTATTTACTTAATACTTTAATACTCATACTTTTAACTGCACATACGACACATACAAATAAACGAGACATACTCAGCATTAAGAACATATTTGGTTTCTATATCAAATCAAAGTTTCCAAACATTGTACCAAATACCTTTGTAACACTTCACATGAAGGGTGTCTACAAACCACTCATAACATCTTACATAAACTCTTTATAACATATCTGTGAAGGTTTAAATCAACATTTATAAAGTGCACATGATTTACATACTATTAATATGGATGTTATGCCATTTTCTTCCAAAACAAAATCCTCATTTATTAATTTGAAAAACGTTATTGTTTTTAATTCTTCATGTCTGGACTGGTGAGAAGGCCTGCTAATGTTTTTTTTTTCGAAACAGTGCAAAAATAAGTGCAAAATAAGTCTAAACTAAAAATATAAAACAATAAATGTATAACATAATACATAATTAACCCATATTAATATCACGTAAAACATGTACACTTTATAAATGTTCATTTTAAACATTTATAAAGTATGCTATAAAGTGTTTATGTAAGCTGTTATGAATGTTTAAGTACTTTAAAACTTTAAGTACAAGGCAAGAATTGCTAATACTTTATTAAGAATATCTATCAAAAGATTGGGCACAAGTAGATAGATCACTTTATTAATCCCAGGGGGAAAGTCACATAGTGCAGCAGCCCAACTACAGTAAAGATCAATAATACAATGATAGAAAATGTACATAAATAAAAGAGAAGAAAAAGAAGTACTCAAATAATAATAATAAGCGCCACTATGAGTGGGATAGAAGTCAAACTGCTGTAAAAGTCTAATGGTGGATTGTAAGTGCCTAATATAAAATAGACTATGCTAATACTAATAGCACATTGGAATAAGCTTACTGTTTTGTACATGTACTCAAAACTCTGTTTCTGCTTTCTCCCATTGGATGAGACAGCTCTTCACTGGCCTCCAAAGTTGTCAACATTGTTGATGTTTTAACTGAGGTAAACTAAAGGCTGCATGACTGGCCACCCTTGCCACCCTTGGGCTACACCCTTGCCACCCTTGGGCTACACCCTTGCCACCCTTGGGCTACACCCTTGCCACCCTTGGGCTACACCCTTGCCACCCTTGGGCTACACCCTTGCCACCCTTGGGCTACACCCTTGCCACCCTTGGGCTACACCCTTCCCACCCTTGGGCTACACCCTTCCCACCCTTGGGCTACACCCTTCCTTAGACTCTTATTAAAACATAGTGAGAAATAGCACTGAAGAACCTTTTTAGCTCCCTCAAGAAATGAGGATGAGGAACCTGTTTAGGTTTCACATATTGTAGACTCTTCATGCAATGTGAGTACCTCATTTACAGAACATGCTCTCCAGAGGAATATAACGTCAGGGAAACATGGGCACTGTACCATCATGGACCCTTACATCTGAAGTGGAGTAACAGGTGTATGTGTGGTGCTAGATGCTGAATCACTACAGCCCAGTGTTGCACAGTGGGGACTGCGCTTTGCATTCTTAAATAGCATTCAGATCTCCAAAATAAAGTGTTTACTGCAGCAGACTCACTTTTCAGAACTCCTGAAGAGCAGAGGAAGCATGTATATTCGATCACAGAGGTCTAAAAGGGCCTTCTGGGCCTAATGTATTTCACTTCATTTCTTTTAATCCATGTTCAACTAGCATTTCTTCTGAGCTTTAACGGAGCTTTAGCGGATCTCATGGATATTTCAGCAGGACACGGGGGTCAAGTTTCTCAGTCCATCTTAGCAGAAGTATCAAATGGCAGGCAGGAATATTGATGAAGACGAATCAATTGACCTCACAAGCTGCAGGGGTCTAAAAATAAAGGAATAAAAAAGGGAGGATGGATTAGAGAGTTATATAAGGAACAAAAATAGAGGGCTGGGCGGACTGTGTAGAGGGATAAATTATTCAGTTTTACTGATCATAAGAGAACAGCGATGAGGGAAAGCCACCTGCCTGCTAGTTCATGGATATGCGGTGGTTTGAGCTTCTACACACACAGTACAGTTCAGAAATCTCTGGACACACCTACTTATAGACTTTCCAGGCTCTTTAGTTTGGGTCGTAAACATCAAAGCTGGATCAAACAACACCAAGGAAAAAAAGAAAACCCTAATACTAATACACCCATCATCACCAAAAATAATGGCACCCTGAAGGAATCAACCGAGAGGAATAAAACATGGTGGGTGGCTACGACTGCCCTTAGCACCAGGTCAACTTCGCCAAAGACTGCAATGGGGCCGTGCCAGACTGTCATGGGATGGATTATCACAGGACACCATTAGGAACCCCTACAACTCCATACTGAGACGTTGGCATGTTGCGTTAGCCATACTGAGACACTACTTCTGTATGTGTAGCTCAATAAATATTCCCCATATCAGTCTACATTTTTCATTGTACCTGCCTGACAATATAAAGTCACGTGCCATACCGGTTGGGAAGATACTACTATAGCAAGCTGTTAGCAGCAGTGGATAGAAGAAGGCACGCTGGCAAACTGAGAACTGACAAAGTGTCTGATGTTTGGTAATTGAACCAATAGTCCCAACTGTGGACATTCAGCGAGAAGTGATGCCCTCCATGACTGAGCCTGTTAGTGCCAGCACCATTGGCAGACAGCCGCACGATGCAGGACTACATGCATGCAGACCGTTACGACGACTGCCCTTAACACCATGCCAACATCGTCAAGGACTGAAACGGTGTCGTGCCAGACTGTCATGGAGTGACTCAGATCGGCAGTGGGTCATCTTCAGTGATGAGTCCAGCTTTTGAAGACGACTAATAAATCCTTGTGTGGTCAGCACCAGGATGAATGTTTTTTTTGTCATGTGTCACACGTCCAGAAGGCCACCCCTACCGCACAATCTGCAGGAACTGTCTAAGAATATTCAAGCTGTATGTGATAGATTACCACAGGACACCTTGAGGAACCTCTACAGCTCCATGCCGATGGAACTGGCAGCCCAACCCCATACTGACTTCTGTATGTGTAGTCCAAGAAATATTGCCCATATCATATCAATGTATCATCATTTATTGTTTTTGGTAACCTTTATCTTCCTTCCCAATAGCACTGCAGTCCCACACTTCCCCGGGGTGCAGCTATTCTTTTGATGATGAGTGTATGTTTTTTTGGCATTGTGAAAATTTGATCCATCCTCACAGTATTAGGCCAGACAGAAGACATTGTAACCTGCAAAGTTTTGTAAACTGTGTCCAACCTCCTATCTGCAAATCATATGTAGGCAGAAGACAAATGGGTCAAATAATCAGTCCTAATTTTTCTGATGACAGTCAGGAATCAGGACATCCCTCTCCTCTCCATGTATCTGTTCTCTTCACTCCATCAGCCCCACACATGGGAGGTAGTTAAGAGAGTTGGATGAGAATATTTAGCTTTTAAGAGTGCCAGCTGTATAGGCTTGTCGCTGTGGTCTTAAGAGAGCATATGAAATGTGTGAGAAAGTTGTGCGTCTCTGCAGAGCTGCAAGCCTCTTGCACTTCTCTGTAACAAAGTCCTCGGGGAGGTTTGGTCAGAGAAGGAATTCAGACATTGATGATATCAAGGAGCGTTCTGTTTTCCCGGGCTGACTGCATCAACACAAGACTGTTGCTCATGAAGAATAAACTTTTTGAGAGCGGTTCATAACTAGGAAAGTTGGGCAAAGACCTTGTGATATTCTAAGAAGATCATCTGCTTCCCTCATTTGTTTGGTTGCAGAGCCACTGATCTTTACACCATACCGTAGAGTTAAACCGAGTTGGTTATCAAAGCACACCGAAACACCACCTGAACATACAGTTAGGCCCATATATAAACTCACCAGACAAAAAATGAGTCATCTGTGACTGAAATGAACCAATTGGTGTGTAATGCCTCCATGTGTGTTGGACCACATCAATGTTCAGTTGAGCCAGATTTAGTGGAAGCTTTCCCTGCCACAATTCCGAGGAGAATTTCCTGTAGACTGGGAAGACCCGTAGTATGACCATACGCTTCCACACACCTGCAGATTCAGCTGCTTCCTTAACACTATGGTCTTTGTCATGTCCAAATGCAGTCACTCCGTTTAGCCCACCATTAACATCTGCTTTGGAGCCATTTTCCACACATGGAACGAGACATTCACTGCACTGTACCACCTCTTCTCAATCTATGTATCCCATTGCTCACACCCCGCAGGTACACTCTTTGTCAAAGTAATTGCTGTAATAGTAAAAGGAAGTAAAATAAACAATAAGCAATAAATGATGATAAATTTAGACTAATTTGAACAATATTTATTGAGCTACACATACAGAGGTAGTGTCTCTCAGTATGGCGCCAGGTGCCCACTGATATTCTTATTATATATCCATACTGTTTACAACCACATACTTAACTACACACTTGCTACCTCAACACACTGTATATGAACACTAGTACTCTACATTCTGATATAGAGATACTGCTCCTACACTTTGCACATGTCCTACTGTACTGTTTACACACTGTTTCTGTCTATTTGCTTTTAACCTACACTTATATATTCAGCGAGCAGATGCCCTCCATGAGTCATCCCGTTAATGCCAGCACTACATGCACAGGGCTGTACGATGCAGGACTACACACAGACTTATGACAACTGCCCCTAACACCACATCACTTTACTTAAAGGAGCCATTGCAGTCTTTGGTGACGTTGACGTGGTGTTAGGGGCAGTTGTCATAAGTCTGTGTGTAGTCCTGCGTCGTGCAGCCCTCTGCATGTAGTGCTGGCACTAACGGAATGACTCATGGAGGGCATCACTGCTCGCTGAATGTCCAATCGTGGCTGTTGGGTCAGTCAGGTACAGTGATAAGGCCAATCAGTGTATTTATAGCCCCATCATCCTCTTGCATCTACAGGAGCCTGACGTTACTACCACCAACACACAGGGTGACTAAGTTTTTGTCCTGAGAAAGTTATTGTTATTATAGCTCTCTGTTGCAGCATACTGGAGTTTATAGATAGATGTGAGCTCAAAGTGCAGACTTTCAGCTCTCATTTCAGGATTTTGACCTTTAAATCTTCCAAAATTGCACTTTTTCTGTCAAGTCCTAGCTTGGGAATAACATCAAAGCCCACACATTTCATTGCCTTCTTATGATGTCAGCTCTCATCAGCACCTTTCAGCTGTATAAGCCTGTTTTGGGCCAAAAGAGTTTCAACATGTGCTCCTTAACTGCAGTTTGGGGAAGAAAACTATCCGAGCATTGTTTAGACCAACCTGCTCATTACTGAAAAGAAGACACTTTGATGAGTGAGTGTTCAGAGTCAGGAATCTACCCAAAATAATACTTTATAAAATATTCAGTATTAAAGATACTTAAAGGAGCTGTATGCAAACCTTCAGCAGTGAGGATTCAAAATCTAAACTACTGAATACCCCCCAAAACATCCCTTCCCTTCCATAGAACCTTTTACTGTTGCCTCAGTGTCTGTCCTGACTTTGTGCTGCTTCACTATGACTTTGCTTCTTTCTTCTATGACTTTGCTTCTTTGATGGTGAGGATTCATCCTCTGTTTCTTTCCCTGTGTTCTCTAACAAATAGTATAATTCTCTATTTGTCACAGTTTGGGTTCTTAATTGTCTCACATGACAACCTAGTGGTCTTCTAGGGCAGCGCCTAGCTTCTGGCATGGTGGTGCAGTGTGTACAGTGCACAGCAAGTGTGTACAGCAAGCTGGTCCTGCCTTCTGCCCAGTGAACAATGGGATAGGTTCCAGCAGCCCCTGCAAACTAGACATGTGTCTCAGAGGATGAATGGATGTTAAATCAGTGCAGACTGATATTACTAATTAGTAATAATGTGATGAGCTGGTCAGAATATCCTAATTATTAACACTTTCTGATAAGAACGTTCAAGTCTTTTGTTTGAATTGTCCCATTCCACCATAAATGGTGCTGCGATTACCTTCTGGCTCTTCAGGCTGCTACACCACTTGAGGTGTAGCAAACAGCAAATTGAGAATATGAAGCTGGAGGGTTAGCAGCTGAATATCAGCAACAGAATGTAATTCTGCAATATTTAAGGTGGATCAGGCAAGTTAAAATAAAAAGCTGAACTTGCGGAACAAGAAGCAGCCTTGTAGTTGTAGCGCTGGTAATCTTTTAGACATGGAGAGCAAAGCTATCAAAATATCCTACCTGGAGTTTTAGGCACATAGCTACTGATAATAGTAGGACACTTCAACAAGGATTCTTCTTCTGTTTCAGTAGAAGTTGCTAGAGCACCACCAAATTCAAACTGCTGCTTCAATGTCAAGCTGTATTGTGAGTCACTCTTTACAGCCAGTGTGTGGTATGTGTGTCCCATCCTACTGTAGAAACACTGCAACTCTATAGGCGGGCTCTAAAAAACACAGTTTTGTACACAGTATTGAATTTCTGCTAATAGTCCCCACACCCCATCTTACACACCGCTCCTTTAATTAAAAAGTCACATTAAAAAACCCACAATTTTGAATATGCTCAGTGACCATCAATTACTAGAGCAAATGCTGCCCATAAAATGGTTGCACTGTTGCAAATTAAACTTTAATCAAAGATCACAATATAAATAAATCTAGTCCTAAATGTTCAAAGCTGGCTGAATGCTGCTGGGGCCTCACACAACCATGTGAAGCTCCGTCTGGTGACTTTACTCCCTCTGCTGGCTAAAGAAACAGCATGTTCAACAAATTTAGAGGCGATGAAGCCTTTAAAGGAACATGGGCATTAGTACACTGTGATGTAACACTTTATTAGAGTGGAAGTACAAAATAGTGGTTTCTAGTAAAGTGGCCAGTTAGGTAAAAACAGCCAGTGAATAGAAGTGGAAGGTAGGTGTTTGTAATGGTGTGGCCACTTGGTGGATGTAAAAGGTGGGTGTTTCTTGTAAAGTGGCCAGTGATTAGACAAGCAGGGTCGGTGTTTCTGATGAAGTGGCCATTGAGTGAACATAAATAAGTGGGTTCTGTGGAGATGTCCGTCATCAGATGTGATTGTTGTGATCAAGCCATATGTTTGTTGGCTTGGGAAGCCATGTTCTCATCCATCACACGTACTGTATCAGCATTCGCCGCTCAAACCACGCGTCTCCAAATGCAGAGCTGCTGGCTGTGCTGTGTTCTTGGTAATTAGTGCTGACGCTTCAGAGATGTCCTCTGTGACTAAACATGAAGAGGGGATGTTTGTATTGGCAGTGCGCTGAGGCTTTGACTATTCTTTGGTGGACACTTTGTAGATAGTAGCCTTGAAGGTGTACGTGTAGTGTTGGAATCACAGACCCTGTTGCCTGGTGTGCATACAGATACAGTATTTGTGTATATGTGCTGCTTTCAATACCACAGAGCTTTGTGTGGGTGGCAGATGATGTTCAACCATAAACTGGTTTAATTTTGGCCACAATATATATATATGCTTTATAAAGTACAACTGTGTAATGTTAGTGTACTGTAACTCAGTAAGTGTAATGTGTTAGTGTACTGTAAGTAGCGTGTTAGTGTACAGTAACTCAGTAAGTGTAATGTGTTAGTGTGCTGTAAGTAGCGTGTTAGTGTACAGTAACTCAGTAAGTGTAATGTGTTAGTGTGCTGTAAGTAGTGTGTTGGTGTACAGTAACTCAGTAAGTGTAGTGTGTTAGTGTACTGTAAGTAGTGTGTTGGTGTACAGTAACTCAGTAAGTGTAATGTGTTAGTGTACTGTAAGTAGCGTGTTGGTGTACAGTAACTCAGTAAGTGTAATGTGTTAGTGTACTGTAAGTAGTGTGTTGGTGTACAGTAACTCAGTAAGTATAATGTGTTAGTGTACTGTAAGTAGTGTGTTGGTGTACAGTATCTCAGTAAGTGTAATGTGTTAGTGTACTGTTAGTGTACAGTATCTCAGTAAGTGTAATGTGTTAGTGTACTGTAAGTAGCGTGTTAGTGTACAGTAACTCAGTAAGTATAATGTGTTAGTGTACTGTAAGTAGCGTGTTGGTGTACAGTAACTCAGTAAGTGTAATGTGTTAGTGTACTGTAAGTAGTGTGTTGGTGTACAGTATCTCAGTAAGTGTAATGTGTTAGTGTACTGTTAGTGTACAGTAACTCAGTAAGTATAATGTGTTAGTGTACTGTAAGTAGCGTGTTGGTGTACAGTAACTCAGTAAGTGTAATGTGTTAGTGTACTGTAAGTAGTGTGTTGGTGTACAGTAACTCAGTAAGTATAATGTGTTAGTGTACTGTAAGTAGTGTGTTGGTGTACAGTATCTCAGTAAATGTAATGTTAGTGTACTGTAAGTAGTGTGTTGGTGTACAGTAACTCAGTAAGTGGAATGTGATAGTGTGCTGTAAGTAGTGTGTTGGTGTACAGTAACTCAGTAAGTGTAATGTGTTAGTGTGCTGTAAGTAGTGTGTTGGTGTACAGTAACTCAGTAAGTGTAATGCGTTAGTGTGCTGTAAGTAGTGTGTTGGTGTACAGTAACTCAGTAAGTGTAATGCGTTAGTGTGCTGTAAGTAGTGTGTTGGTGTACAGTAACTCAGTAAGTGTAATGCGTTAGTGTGCTGTAAGTAGTGTGTTGGTGTACAGTAACTCAGTAAGTGTAATGCGTTAGTGTGCTGTAAGTAGTGTGTTGGTGTACAGTAACTCAGTAAGTGTAATGCGTTAGTGTGCTGTAAGTAGTGTGTTGGTGTACAGTAACTCAGTAAGTGTAATGCGTTAGTGTGCTGTAAGTAGTGTGTTGGTGTACAGTAACTCAGTAAGTGTAATGCGTTAGTGTACTTCTTATAGGTCCTTCTTATCAATAACTCTAAATTGACAAATGAAATTATTTCACCAGCTGGCATTCAGCTGGTTTCAAGTATAACCGTGGGCATGGGAATGTTAAATACATTGATGCATTTGGAATAATAACATCTTGCCTAGTTCAGGATGGGTTTAGTAGGCTACTGTTCTTCTCTTTAAACATAATAAATCATGATGGGGTTTACCACTCGCTAAGCGGTGGCTCTCCTAGCGAAAAGTGTTGCGGATGAGCTTGCTACTCCAATTCAGTCTTATAGTTTAGCCTTAGAGGAGATGTGAATTGCTCTATGTACTCTATATGGATTGTATTGTAATGTGTTTAAATATGTAATTGCTGAATAGATAATATAATTTACATGCTGAGCTGTAGAAAAGCTTTTGTGTGTACACGTGTAGCTACAGCTGCCTCACAATGAAGGAGACAAAGAGAGGACACTTTGCTGGTCCTCCCTCATGTACATTCCACTACAAATTAGATTTGTGGGAAGACTAATTGAACTTAGGGGTTCTGAGGTTAAGGCTAGGGATAGGTTTAGGTGTAGAATTGCCTGGAATACAGTAATATAAAAATCAATAGAAACCCATGGTAGTCCTCACAAGGAATGTAAAACAAGATTGTGTGCGAGAGAATTGTGCGTGCGTGCGTCTCCTGGGATTCTACCACCAAACTCTCTGTGCTGTAGTTCCAGGACTCGCCAGAAGATGGCGATACTTGCATACAGGACATGCTGCTCAACCAGATTCCAACACCTTACTAAGGGTTAAATCAGACATCAGCTACTTGAAGCAAAGTACACTGACTTCCTTGGTCATGACATCCATCAGTCACCACCTTTGCTGTCTTCAGTGTTCCTAAGAGGACGTGGGTGTGTGGGTGTTTGTGTGTGGTGAGGAGGCACGTTGATAACTTGTTTATCATGTTGAACGAGCAACAAAATGCATTGTTTGCATTGTCCTCAAAGTTTGCAATAGTTACCAATGGCAAAAAGTGGTTTATCTTGATACTGATGATTCGAAACTGTTCTATAATAAGCATGGTTAGACAGAAGCCACAGCGACCTTGTTGACATGTGCACTCATCTCTGCTGCCAGCTCACTTGTTTGATGTTAAAGGTTTTAATTATGGTGAGCTAATCACAGAGCATAGGTTAGAAACATAAGTTCATACTGTTTAGCAGGAACAGTGGCTTATATAAAGTCATCAAACCACACACATACACACACACACGCACACACACACACACACACACACACACACACACACACGCTAACTCAGTAATAGCTCATGACCAAGATCAGGTTTAATGTTGGCCCACAGTTTGATATGAATGGGGACACTAAGGCTATTGGTTAGTATTTGATGCTTCCATCAGTTTGTGTTGGACTAGGTTTAATAGGTATCTGGCCATTCAGCACCCTGTGTAGCATTACTGATCCAGAGCTAGAAGCTAAGGTTAAAAGTTTAAAGAGAAACTGTAGGAGTAGTCCAGGACGAATTGAGCCTAGGGCTACGACAGAGCATGCACTTTTCCTCTGCCCTTCCTTTTTTCTCATTCTCTTTGTTCTCTTGGCTTTAAAAGCAGCACACAGTGCATAGCCTGTTTCTGTTTGCTGTATCATTTAAACCCAGAGTTATTCTGGTTATATAATTAGCATGTGAAAATAAATGTGAACTTAGGTCCTCATGTGATGACAGAAGCAGAATTTTGGGGAACTTTGTTCAAAACTAGCAAAACAACATTAGCAACAACCCCAAACGAAATGTGCCACACGCTTGTCACACTTTTCATATGTGCCTGAGTTGTTTCCTTGGGTTGTCTATATATGTAAATATATATATAACAAACAAATCTATACAGTCTTTGACTATATAATTTCCAATCTCCCAACGCTTTCTGGTTGATGTAGCACGGTGCATGCCTAAAATCAGTGCTGTTAAAAGTGGTTTTACTGTAGCAGCTGTTTGTAGACTACCCTGTGCTGTCCTTAAGCTTTGCGCTATGATTGGGGGTGGGTTTGCTGGATTATTACTCCTTATGGAGACATTTATTGTGGCTCAAAGACACCAGCTGTGTTTTTAGTCAAGGCCTTTTGAACTACTCTTCTGGATCCTACTAGAAAGTACTATCATGTACTGACTGATATCATTGTGATGTTGGATTTGCTGACTGAGCTGTGGTTTTCCAACTGTTTGTGCAAGCATCTTAGTTCATGTTATGTGCCATGCTGTGACGTTTATTAATATTGAAGTTGAACTTTGAAAGTTTAACTTTTCACATGACAGAAGATCCCACTGAGAGGTTTTTACATTCACATTAATGGCATTTAGCAAAGACCATTGCTCGGGGTGACTCTGACAATTTCACCACTTCCTACATCGGGAGGCAAGGGTAATATTAGGAGTCTTGCCCAAGGACTTTTAGTGGGCTAGTGTAGGATGCTTGCCTAGGCCAGAGATCGAACCCAAGCCTACAACATGGAAGGCACTATGCTGCCCAAAACCAACCCCATGCTTCCTACATTGCCTGCTTGATTACTGAGCGTTTTAACCAACACAACACAGTGAGTTTACGCTGAAGGGCCATGCACTTGCAATACCTGGGTAGTGCTTTAATATCAAAAAAAAAAAAAAAAAGTGCAAGCACTCGTTACCCTCACAAGCATGCAGATATGTATTGAATCTTTATGAGGAGAGGAGTTCCTATGATGTTAACGCTTCTCCCTGATATTTCCATACCACCGTGTTAGAACATCGTCAATACTGTGGGTGAACTGTGGGGTGTATACCTACCCACCAACCGCTTCAGTGTGGTTCTCATGTGAACAAGCATCCAAGTCTGCAACACTGCAAGTGTGAACATAGCACAGGCTGGGATTGTTGAGTTTACAAGACTTCCCAGCTACACAATAGAAAAAAGAAGCTCACATTCACAATAAGCTGTGCAAATCCCATCCATTTATGAGACGCATGGAACTGAACAAATTCCAAAACGCACAAACAACACAGCAGATATACAGACGTGTAATAAAATGACGATGTATATTCACATATGACATGAACAGAGTTTTAAAAGAGATAGTATACACATCTGGACTGTTGCAACGGGAACGTAATTATTCCATGAAGAATCAGGAATTCTATTTGCTATTTCCCAATGGTGAAGTCAGTGTGAAGGAATTTAGTCCCATTTCCCCCGACAGAGTGTTGCAGTGATAACTGTTGTGCAGTGAATGATTTACAGAAAGAGGTCCCTTTGAATTCTCAGCATAGAAACTGTACCCATCTGCTCAATACTATACAGAATGTAATATGCATAGTGGTGTTAGGAAGAGTAGACTGACATGCTACATGGGTGAGGTACAGGGATAGGCATAGGAATGTTCAGTATATGTCTGCATAGAAATATTTTTTTTATTTTTTTTTTATTGGGTGTTTAAGGTGGCAGTAAATTCAGGCTCCTGCAGGCTGTCTGCACGAGGATGATGGGCCTATATATACCTGTGGGGTGTGAGTAATGGGATATATAGATTGCGAAGAGGTGGTACAGTGCAGTGAGTGTCTTATTCCATGTGTAGAAAATGGCTCCAAAGCAGATGTTAGTTAATGATTGGTTAAAAGGAGTGACTGCATTTGGGGGTGCCAAAGACCATAGTGTGAAGGAAGTAGCTGAATCTGCAGGTGTATGGAAGCATGCGGTCATACAGGTCTACCAGCAGTGGCTAAAACCCCAGTTTACAAGGAATGCTCCTTGGAGTCATCCACCAAATCTGGACCAACTGCAAAATTCTTTGATGCAAGATTGTCTGAACACTGATGTGGCCTACATCTAGAAACCTGTTCAGACAATGCCAAATCAAATCACAGCTGCTATTCGTGCTTGTCAGGTTATTAGAGGCTACTAGGTACGTTTCAGTCACATGTCCGGTGAGGTTTCAGATTTCTATTGTTAACAGTCTTGGCCTACACAGAATACTTTACATGTAAGCAATTTAAAAAGTGAGTTCATGAAGGATCCTTTATTCCTGTGAGGTTTTGGACTAAGGTGTGGGGAGTTACACAACTTGGACTTGAGTCACAAACTTGATTTGACTGGCGTACTGAATTAATTAGGACTCAAAGACTGGGACTCAGGACACAGATCAGTCTATACTGACTAAATCAAAACATGACTGTCTCATCTTAAGAACTGTGTTGGGGCTTGAGTGTCAAGACTTGCCTTGGTACAACTCAGTGACCTGACTTTGGTTCATTAGATGAGCTTCAGTTTGCTGAGAGTCAGTTCATGGGTGTAGAACATCAGCATTCAGCTACAGTCATACAGAAGTCAATAGAGCCTCTTCACAAAACCACCATTGAAGGTATGAGTGTGCTGTCTTTCATTACAGAGTGGAAGAATGCTCTTCTGCGAACAGTCTTCCTCTCCTTCCGTCTGCCACTCTCTTTCAACCTCTCACCCTCTTATTGGTCCCTTGTCTCTCTCTTTGAACACTTGCCTCAAACTCTTTCATGTTTTCCTCCCTCTTTCATTGCTCACGTACCTCTCCTCCATCACTCCCTGTCCTGCCCCCAGCCCGAAAGTGCCTTTTTAGCTCTGGTTAATGATAAGACTCAACAAACGGGACTGTTGGGCTACTGGGTGTGTGTGGTTATCCTCCTTAAATATTGAAAAAGCAGCAGAATTACTGTTTGCTTCTAATTCCCACTGAAGAGGAGGAAGAGGAGGAAGATGAGGAAGAGCCTGATTGTTTTTATAGTGAGCTGTAGGCGCTGTGCTGAATTATTCATGTTCATTTGACAAGCTTTGTGTATATAAGTGTCTCTTGTAAAAACTGTGAAATAGCTCCGCACTAACTTTTCCACTGCTGATCTGCTGATGCCTAAGCTGTTTGAACACGTCTAAGCTAACCAGTACAAGTGCTCGTACCTGGAGAGATGACAAGTTAAGATCAGCAGAAGTGCAATACTATATACCTAGCTTAGTGCTCCCACAAACACATTCCTAAACCCTGTGGAAAGCCTTCCCAGAAGAAATGAGGCAGCTATAGCTGCAAAGGGTGGGCCAAACTCATTTGAAACCCTATGGATTAAGAATGGGATGTTATTAGAGTTTGTGTAAAGGCAGACGAGCGAATACTTTTGGCCATATAGTGTACATTGTCATTGAACATCTGCTGTTTGCATGGGAAGGAGGTGCGTTACATTATTCTGCATTGAGGCCTATAAGATGCTGGTGATCCAGTATTAGATGGAGAGAAAGGAGCCTTTGATCTTTCATCCATTGTGAAACTTCCTCATATCTTTTGGCTCCTTCTCTTGCTCTGTATGCTGTTTTGTCTCCTGCTTTGCCTTTATGTAGGATCTATTCACTGTGTGTCTGTGCGTGTACCTGAAGCAGACCATCAGAGAGAAGATAAATGACGGTGGTGGTTTTTGGGGATTGATTCTTTCATTCTGTTGAAAATGAGATCATTTGGAACTCATTCATTCACGACCCACAGATGAGATAAGAATGGCCAGTTTGTTTCAGGCAGTTCAGCTTGGGCTACATGCTCGATTCAGACCTTACTAGCGGTTGTTAGTGGAGAATTCAAAGGACTTTCAGGTCAAAATGTAGAAACAACCCTGCTGGAAAGAAAACAGCCAAATGGATGAAGACAGTCGGAGAATTAGGACTGGACTTGGAGAACAAAGAGGCAAAGATCAAAAGTAGTCCCGCATTGTTCCTCACAGTAACTTGCATACAAACTTAGACACATGCGCGTGCGCGCACACACACACACACACACACACACACACACACACACACACACACACACACACACACACACACACACAGAGCCGTTTCTGTCTCTATACTTCCCTCACACACACACACACATGCACGCACAATGTGGGCAATGTGGTCCTCGAATTGCCTTTCATTATCTCCAGAGTCTTATATCACAGTATAGCTTGCTACGCTAAAACATCAAAGCTAGCCTTAGCGGCTCCAGGCCTGCAGTAAATGATAGGCCGGAGAGGGTCAACGGCTTGTTCAGCTTTTGTAATCAAATTTAGCCATTCATAATAGTTATGCCATTATTGCTTCTGAAGCTTGTGTAACCCTCGAGGGCCTTCTTAGCGTGGGAGAAAAACAATACTGTAAAAAAATCTGCTAGATGACGTTTGGATCCATTAAACCCAGACGAGGGATTAACTGCAGTAAGGAGCTAAGAGCAATCTATGGTTACATAGCTAAGGGTGTACACTATTAGCCTGTGCTCTTTTAAAGGAGTAATATGTAGATTTTTTTTATCTTAAAGTTTCAAAATGAACTAAAATACATATAAATAGATATTTTGATTGAAGTTAGCATGCTTGCCGGCTAGCCCTGGCCCAGTGCGGAGTACACCAACAGTTTTAAATTAAAGCTGTTCCTGGAACAGTTCATTTTTGAACTTTTTGAAGATGTGGGAGCTGACTTTTTTCATCAGCTTGTGTGTGTGTGTGTGTGTGTGTGTGTGTATTTATATCTGTGTCTGTGTGTGTATGCGTGTGTGTATGCGTGTGTGTGTGTGTGTGTGTGTGTTGTGAATTTTCCATTTCACCCTAAATAGTGCTGCAGCTACATTCTGGCGACTGTACAAGCTGTAGCATTTAAGGTGGAGCGGAACATTTGATTAGGAAGCCCAGTCTCAGCCTTATTTAAAGGTGGACATTGACCAGTTTACAGTTTGTGAGTTATAAGTAGGGTATTAAAAGAGATGTGTTTTTGTGCATTCGTTTTCAGTCCTGTTGCTCTGTTGTCATTGTTGCACCTAGCTAGAAAAATAGATTTGGTGTAAAATGTAAATTCTGGGGGTGTAAATACGTTATGCAGCAGTTTAGGCCAGTTTTGCCCAGCCCCCACCCTGGCCTTTGTGAGTATAGGATTTATAAGCAGCAACAGTGTTTGATGTTGACGTTACGTCTGTCCCTAAACTCTCCTTACTCAGCTATGACAATATAAATACAGTTCTGTTGGTCATTTAAGTAATCTCTTTGTTAGTCCAGCTTCACAGAGAGTCCAGGTCCAAGCCCCAGTGAGCAAGCCAAAGGCAACAGTGGCAAGGAGAATTTCTCTCAGAGCAAGAGGAAGAACCCTCAAGAGCAACCAAGAGTCAAAGTGGGAACCTATCCTCTTCAAGTCGAACACGGAGAGCAACAAACACAAAAAGGATCAGAGTTTATAATTATAGACAATACTGAATAAGAGCTTTCAGTACCTGTTAGACGGAGGACTACGATGATAGTGTATTAGAGTCAGGTCATGGGTGTATTAGTGTATTTGATAGAATAGGAGAAGTGTTGAGTAGTTTCTGAGGCAGAGCAAGAAATGTCTAATTGGTCTATGATTAAAAAGCAGGATTGATGGATGGGCACTGGCAAAATCTTGGCAGGTAAAATGATCATATCTAGTTGATATATCTTGAGGAAATTTGGCTTACTAAGCTATGTCTGCTACATCTAAGATAATCTTATTTGCCAGCAGATTCTACCTCTTTTCCTGGGTTATTTAAAAGCTCTGGCGTGTTTTACTACACAGTTCGGGAGTGAAGGCAGCGCGTAAATCGGGTAGTTGTTCCTAGCCTTGTGATTTACTCCCAGGTTTCTTATTCAAATTGGTCATAAATACTGCAGACGTGCTGTGGTAAAATGACATGACCCCCATTTCCCCATGGACAAATAACCCTGTCTGAACTGCACTGTCTGCAGTACCGTATACAGTGAACCTTTGTGATAGTCGGACCACATACCTCATAAACTGTTTTCCTGACACTTACTAATATCGCTGATAGGAACTCTTTGTGCTGCACTGCAAAAAATGACTTCTTGGCATGAAAATGAGCTTATATCTAATTGATATATATTAATTCTCCCATTTTGAGATTATTGGAAACTCATTTTAAGATCTTATTTTTAGGTTGTTTTTACTGGTTTTACATAATGTTTGTAAGTTAAATAATTTAATATATTGGTAGATAATTTGGTTTATTTTAAGAAATTTACTGAAAACAATTATCTTCAAATGTAAATATTAAAATAAACAGAACAATATTAAAATAAGGAGGTTAAGATATACCATAACATAAGATATAACATAAGATCGTTTTACCTTTGCAGTATACCCATATCGCCCATTTCAGCACCCGTCTTTGCCACTTGAGTCAGTTTTAGATGCTTAAGGAGTCACTTTTGGTGGGTAGTGAAGGATAGTATTGTAAAGTGTCAGGTATGTGCATATGTGTCCTGTGTCCCGTATCAGCTCTTAGGGAAAATAGGCAAGACTCTTAGCACTGATTATCTGGTGGAAACTTCTAGCTTCCCATCTAGTTTGCGCACACACACACACACACACACACACACACACACACACGCACGCACGCACACACATATACACACACACTCTCTCTCTGTGCTTTTAAGATGAGGTCAGTCCCCAGAGTGTCTGAATGCAGAGAAAGTCTTGAGAACAGGAAATGACCTCGATTCAGTTTGCCCCTGAATGTGACCCCAAAATACAACATGGGGTTTAACCGTTTCAGGCATGAACAGAGTGAGTATTTGTGCGTGTGCTTTGTTATGAGTCCGCAGGGAGAGATACAGGGTATCAGACATGCACTCATTCAAATACACAGAGCTTTCGCATCACAGAGTAATATACTGCATGCATTAGTCTGCTTTACTGTGTGTGTGTGTGTGTGTGTGTGTGTGTGTGTGTGTGTGTGTGTGTGTGTGAGAAAGAGAGAGAAAGAAAGAGAGAGAGAGTGAATGAGAAAGATACTTTATTACATTATAATTCATATAGATAGATAGATAGATAGATACATAGATAGATGCCATCATGTAAACGCCAATAAAGACTTCAGTGATGTCGTGCCAGACTGTCATGAAGTGGCAGTGGGTCACACTTCTGTCGAACAATGAATCCGAGTGTGGAGGCACCGTGGTCAGCGCCAAGATGAATGGTCTGTTTTTCATGTGTCACATGTCCAGAGGTCTGGTGTCACTCCACCTCCACCCCTACCGCACATTGTGTGAGGATATTTAAGATGCATGTATTGGATTATCACACCACACCATTAGAAACCTCTACATTTCCATAACGAGACATAAGACATGGCAGCTTGAAACCATACTGAGAGACAGTGCTGTATATGTATATATACAGATCTTAAAGTAAGAGGATATGTGTTGCGTCAAAATACAATGAACAGTTATTATTTATTAAGGCCTATTTTGTAGACTTACTGATAGGCTTCTATTTCTTCAACACTTCTTACCAGCCAAGCAGAAACAATGCCAGTTCAGCATCCAACTTCTTCATCCCTTTGCATTAGAGTTAACTGTTGTTTTGAGTGATGTGAGGCATTGGTCACTTGCCAAGATCTTCAACAATCATTGTGTTTACTCTTTCTTTCATTGACTACCAGCCCTTAAATGATCTAACAGGGAGGAGCAACTTTAACAGGACTAACAAGAGGTTAGAATTCACCATCGAGGCAGCAGTGCTATGTCTTCATCCTCTCATGTTGGTTTACTTCCACTCCACACTACGGTGACTCACTATCACCTCTTTAGGTACAAAGTTGTATGGAGAGACAGGGCAGGACAGAGCAGGACTAGCGGATTAGCATGCTAACTTCAGTAGATATCTCCGCAGCACCACATCTAGACTCCTTTAGCATGCTGCTAAAACTGATATGTCTACACGTGATGATTTTAGTTGATGTTGGAATGTTTTAAGCTATAAATCTAACATATTGCTCCTTTAAGCACAGCTGAAGCATACACACCCACCCGACACACACCCCAGCAGGTGCTGAGGCGTGTGCTGTATTGTGTCCATAGAAACGTAGGCAATTTGGCCTTGGGGCTGTGTGCTGGGTGACATCATCCACAACGTGTTTGTCTGCTTTCTTTGTGTTTCTGAATCTATTTCTTGTGTGTGTTCTGTTCTCTCTCTCTCTCTCTCTCTCTCTCTCTCTCTCTCTCTCTCTCTCTCTCTCTCTCTCTCTCTCTCTCTCTCTCTCTCTCTCTCTCTCTCTCTAGACTTTTATCAGCTCTACTTACAATTACTATTAACAATGCTAGTATGATTGGATGAGACATAGCAATGCTGCTAACTATTATGGAGTAGCGGTTGACTAACACGTCACTGTGCAGCAACAGATGAGCCATCCTCTCACACTCACACCACCACGTCAGTGTCACTGCAGTGCTGAGAATGATCCACCACATAGTACCTCCTCTGTGGTGGTCCTGTGGTGGTCCTGACCATTGAAGTACAGGGTAATAAAGTATACAGAGAAACAGATGGACTACAGTCTTTAACTGTAGAACTACAGAGTGTCCTAAATGGTCAGTGGAGCTGATAACATGGACAGTGTAAGACGTAGATACAAGGAGGTGTTCCTAATGTAGTGTGTGTGTGTGTGTGTGTGTGTGTGTGTAGATACAGCATTTAAAGATAACTAGGTTACTTGTTTATTTTTACAGTGTATGAGATCTTGTGTGACCCCACATCCTCACAAGGAATGTGTGAGTGTTTGAGTGTGTGTGTGTGTGTGTGTGTGTGTGTGTGTGACACAGGGGGTATGTGTGCACACATTTGTGTCTCTTTGTGTCCATCTGCTCAGCAGTACTCCAGCTGCTTGACCCACACCCTCAGCTGACTCCTGATTGGCTACACAAGGCCATGCCTGAAGAAGCTAGTCTGGGCCCCTTATTGGCACACACATATAAACCCTGGACTGGAGTTCATGCACACTGGAGCTGGACTGACACCGTTGCTCACTAGAGTAGCAGAGCTATGTGCAAACACTGTATACAGTAACTATGAAAATATGCAGCATTATGCACAGATCCACTGTTTAGTTGGGATTGTAGCTTTTACTAGGAGGGGGAATAATATACATAATGTGTACTCCAGCACGTAAACATATTGCCATTGTACCAGACCTAGTTTTGGTTTCTTCCTATATTTTTTCGCGGTACCAGCAGAAACATGCTTGAAACAAGTCATATGATCTCCCTATGTTTGGCTTACTAAAGTCACTTAAACAAGTATAAACATCTGGAAGTGAAAAGGAATCTTAAAAGTAGCTTAATCACTCTCGAGAAGAGATTTAGGATACATGGAAATTTTCCCCCTTATTTTATATTTGTATGTAAAAGTCACCTCTTGCAGCATTTGAAAGTCGAAATTCCCCCTTCTTTTAGTTTGTCTGCAAAAGTGTCTCTGTATTTGTTTGTGGTCGAAATCTAATATTGTGTGTGTGTGTGTGTGTGTGTGTGTGTGTGTGTGTGTGTGTATATCTGTGTGTGTCTGTGTGTGGGGGGGGTGTGCTGTGTGGTGTGGTGTGGTGGGTGTGTGCGCGTGCATTTGTTTAATAGACTGATGTACATTAAATGCTTTGGCAACACTGTCATGCAAGTAAAGCTGAAATAAACTGAGAAATGTGAACATAGCCCAGAACTGATTCAGTGTTTAATCCATCCTCTCTTTGCCTTTATGACAGCTTTTTTTCAGGAGACTTGCTTTTAGTTGTATTGAAGCCTGTAGGGATATTCTTTCACACCTCCAAAGTTCAGTCTTAGAATTAGTTTGAATTTTCTTTTACCCATAATACCACATAAGTTCAGTGGTGTTCAGGACTGTGGTGTGGTCAGCCCATTGTTTTGAGAATACCAGCAGCTTCTTTGTTTGATCAGATGCTCTTCTTTTCTGTCTATTTCCTTTCCTCAATATGAGCTTCCTGACAGCTACACATCCTTTCAGACCCACTGTACTGAGTGATCTCGCAGTAGAAGGATGGACAGAGATGTTTTGCTGGATCTGAAGTACGGGTAGAGCTTTGATTCTCCTCAGATGAGGTTGTTATGTAATGGGGACCAGGTCTGGCATGATTCTCTGTAATTTATTCTTACCTTATTGTTATTTTTTCCTCCTTACTTTCCCTTCCGTATGCAGGTGGTAGTGGTGTACCAAATAAACTGCTCAGTATCAGTCCAATACTGGCCTCTGGATCAAAAATCAGAAAAAGTATTCTCTGGTATGATCCACCACTTAAATGCTTAACTAAACTTTTCCACAAAGTGCTACCCATCACCTGATTTCATTTAAAGTGTTTGGATTTTGGTTAAATGAAAGGAAACAGCAGATACCCGACTTGGTATGTACTGAACAAGTTTCTGGATGTAGGGCACATTAGTGTTCAGACACTCTTGTGTCAAACAATTGCACCAGTGGTCCAGATTTGGTGGAGGCCTTCCCTGGCACAATTCTGAGGAGAATTTACTGTAGACTGGGATTTTAGCCACTGCTGGTAGACCTGTATGACTGTACGCTTCCATACACCTGCAGATTCAGCTACTTCCTTCACACTATGGTCTTTGGCACACCCAAATGCAGTCACTCCTTTTAGCCAATCATTAACATCTACTTTGGAGACATTTTCCACACATGGAGTGAGACATTCACTGCACTGTACCACTCTATGGATCCCGTCACTCACACCACTTCGTTATTTATACCCCATCATCCTTGTACAGCACCATCTGCAGAAACCCTGAAGTTACTGCCACTTTAAACACACAAGGTGATTCATTTTGTTTTCTTGGTGGGCTTATTTCCTCATTTAGGGGAGAAGAATATTACTTGCACAGTTTGACTATGATGTCATTTAGATGGCTGGTTAAGCAAAGTGAGTCCAAGTATCAGATTGGCATGGGTATCAGCAGATATGCAAGGTTGCAGTATCGGTAATGGACATGAAAATCTGGAGTCACGCCACTTAGATCAAGCCAGTAGAAGCTTAAGTGGCTGCATGTTTGCCGCTTGTATTATGACTCAGCCAGTCGGATTGTAGAAGCACTTATAGAATCAGTTCTACAGTAGATAACCTATGACATGATCTTTTGAGGCTATGACTGAATTTCTGCTCTGGTTATTGTGCATTTCTCTGGTTCCCATGCATCGTTGAGTCACTTGGTTCTTTTTGGCTGGTTTCCTTCCTTCCTTCCGTGCTCCTCTGAAATCCAGTCCAGCTTTTCCTGCAAGCCCAAAACTTTGTCTTGTTCTGTCGGTTTCCCTGCACTCAATGGCATACCTCCACCTTCCCCGCACACACAGCTTGCGCACAGCGTGGGGAGTGTGTATGTGTGTTTACTACAGAGACCTGAAGAGGAAAACTTTGGTATTCTGGTTTATTGGTCTCTCTTCTGGGTGTCCCAATGGATTTGCTCATGAACAAGCCTCTTGTCTGAAGTCCTGGACTATCCAGGGGCTGCATTCTGTGTGGTTGTTTCAATGCCAGCAGCATGTTCGTGTTTGGACTCAAGGAGCTTGACCGTGTCTGATTCGGAATAAGTGATATTCTACGTGTGTGGGAGGACAATGTCAGGAGTGAGCAGGAAAGGTTCTGGAAGGCCTGGCTATTACTACAGGCTGCTGGGTAGAACGAGGCTTCAGAGACAGCGCAGCCGCTCCAGAAGCAGAACAAGACCTGCGAACAGCAAGGGTAAACTTTCTTCTGACGTGCTTTTGAAGTTCCTTTGAGTAGTAGTTACAGTCATGGTCCAGAAGTAGCAAGTCAAGGAGGCTGGACCTGTGATGTAACCTTGATGTTTCACAACTCACCGCTCATTTGAACTGAAGAAGCCACATGGATGAGTGGTGAAACATCTCCAAGATCAAGCCAGGAGACCAGCTGATTTGACTTACTACTCTTATTTACTGTCAGTTACTTTCAGCATGTACACTACTGAGATATATATATATATATATATATATATATATATATATATATATATATATATATATATATATATATACATATATACACAGCTGTTGTATTCAGCACACAAAACAATGTGTGTAATAATTCAATGTACTTAATATATATTAAGTATACATCCAAGTATACATCCTTACTTAAGTATGTATTACTTAAGTATACATCCTTACTTAAGTATACATCCAAGCTAAAACATTATATAGACTTATAATTTACTAGAAATGTACTTTAATATATAAAGTATTACTATAGTATATCAAAGTAAATCTTATTGGTGTCAAAATATTAGTGTACAGTTCTATTTCTGTATATTTTTGTAGCTCTAATAATATATATTTAGCATACTAAGTACATAGTTAGTATATGATAGTACACAAACACACTTTTACTACATTATTTAGGAGTGTAAGGAAGTAAGCGAAGTGCACTTACGTTAAGTGTATTTCAGTTTACTTTTTTCCTCCTCGGAATTGAACATAAATGGGATTACTTCAGACACTCACACAGACTTGCTACAAACAACACTTGGTAGCTCATTGTAGATCCTTTGTAGATACAAACGTACTGCAGAAAATATATTTTGGTACTATTAGTTTATATCTGGTTAATATATTTTATATTGTCGCTGTCCAAAACAAGGATCCTCAAACTAGTAGAGGAGAGGACAAAAACCTACTTTAACTTAAATGTAAGCCAATGCAACCAGACTTTTCTCCCAAGCAATTGTAGGCCATTTCTGTTTGTCCATTCGTCATAAATGTTTTCACACAGTGTAAACAGCAACTGCTGTGTTCACATAATGCATAAAAGTAAAACACTGCAAGAATGAGATAATGTTTTTTTGGAGAGCTATAATATATTATAATTCTCAGTTTGAGATTGTTGTAAGCTCATTGTAGGACCATTTATCTTATTTCCAGATACATGTTTTGGGTCCTTTTAGAGAAAAAATGATCTGCTAATATTGTGAGGGAATTTGCCCTGCAATATCACTTAAAACTAATAAAAACAAACTGAAATAAAAATAATTGAATAAAAAAATCATAAAATGAGTTTACAACAATCTCAAAATTATCTCAAAGAATTATAATATATCAGCTAGATAAAAGATCATTGTTTTTAAGCTTCATACCAACCCCAACCAAAACACTGTTGAATGTCAAAGCAAATAGCTTGATAATAACATGAACATCTGTAGATAATCTACAGGCAGTTATGTAAATAAAGTGGGGCCCAGTACCAGTACGCTAACAAATGTGGTAGAGATATTCCTAACACTGTGGCAATGACCAGCTGTGTTTTGTTTTGTGTTATTTATTTATTTGTTTGTTTGTTTATTTTTGTTGTTGTTATGAATGCGGCTTTCTTTATACTGGAATCCACTGGGCCACATTCTATTCTGAGTGACATCAAACAAACCAATGCCAGACAAATGAGTTATGTCACATTGAAATGGTTTCAGTACTAGCTGTATGATTTGTGGTAAAGTTGGTTTATTTAGCCCACACAATGCCTTGAAGTTGACCTCTCATGCTTTTCTAATTTTTCACTTTCCGGTAGTGTGGTATTGTGCTATATGTGCATACAAATCATCTATGAAGTTCTAAAGTACATGTCAGATGGAGAAGCTATCTCCCACATTAACTACTTTCCTTAGCTGCCGGAAACACCTCATTGGAATTCCAGCCCTTTTGTCTGTTACAAGGTGACATCATCTCGTAACGCAGTCTTTATTGGCCACCTGTGGTAGGATGCCGCTATTGCTTACAGCTGCTTTGGCGGTTGACCAGGTAGAGCAGACTAGTGAGCTGACATGTCAGAGCACACTGGGCTCACCGGGAGGCGGGACTTAAAGGCACAGGAGCTCTAACAGAGCGTTTCATATAGACGGTGAATACAGATGTACAGTGTGGGAGTTTTTGGGATGTAATGAATGTAAATCTATTCTACTACACTCCATAAATTCAATCACTAATATAAAATTTGAAATATAAATATTATAAATATAAATGAGCTTAAATTTTCTTCAAGTTGTTTTACACTCACTTACACACAGTGTGTCAAGTTTAGGGACATCTTCCCTTCTTCTACAGTTATCCAAGCAATGCTATGCATAGTGAATAAGAAAAATAGCTGCAAGAAAGGCTTCTATAACATAAAACTGCTATGCTTCCTAAAACATACCATTAACCTCTACTAAAGTTCCTGTTTGGCTGGGTCAGATGCATTAGAACAGGAGTGTCCAATCTTATCCATAAAGGGCTGACGTGGCTGCAGGTTTTCACCCCAACCAAGCAGGTCATCACATGATCTGCTGTCTGAAGGCTGAGCAGTTGATGAATCAAGTAGAATCAGGTGAGCTCTGGCTCATTTGGAATGAAAACCTAGGGCCACACTGGCCCTTTGTGGATAGGATTGGACATCCCTGCATTAGAGTTAAGTCATGGGCGAGGTCAACCTGTTGGATGCAGTTTGGAACTAAACTCTGCTGGAAAGTAGATCTCTATGAGGAAGGTTGGAGACCACCGCACTAGATGTACCTGAGGAACCTTTAAATAATTGGCTCTTTAAATCTACTCAGTGTAGTTATGGTGTAGTTAGAAGCAGCTGCAAGTCACTCTGTTGAGCCTGAAAAAATATTTTAAAGTCTGATTTTGTGAGTTAAGTAGGATGTCTGTAGGTTATATACACTGATATGGATGTGAAACATTCTAGGGATGTTTTGGGTTCTTGTTGAATACATTCTGCACATGCGACTATGCATTCCCACCAGAGGGGCCGCCAAATTGCCAAATCCTACGTAGTGTAGCTTCTAAGACCAGATGAGATGCAAGTGTGGAGACTCTTATTAACACAGTAGTAGTTTTTTCCTAGTGACTGCACAATCTCATTCAGATCTCAGATCAATCACTAGATCGTAGCTCGTTCAGTAACCATGAAACAGTCATGTCTTTTCCTGTTCAAAAATGAAGTTTATAAAAAATAAATAAATAAAAATGTGTAGCACTTTAGCTCACAGTCTTCATATACATTATCAGTCAAACATTTAGAGACGACTACTCATGGAAGATTTACTGTATTTGTAGTTTGAAGACATCAAACTAAAAAATAGCACTCATGGAATTATGCAGTCCACCTTAAAACCTCCATAATGGAACTTTAGAGCTTTCTTAACCTGAATTGGAGGCTGATACAGAACTTGGTTTATCTCTAAGCAGGTTTGGAGCAATTCTATTGGTCTGTCCATCTGAGATCAAAGTTTTACACCACTAAATATATATTAGAGGTGGAGATATGGAGAAATATGATGCTGTGTAAATGTGGTATATCAGGATATGTACTGTTTCAGTCTAACATCAGTTGGAGCTGTGAAGGCCTGTAGAGCCTTTCAGGTAACCAACAACATCTATTTAGTTGGGTGTATCCAAACTTTTGACTGGTACTGTATGATACTGGTTGGCAAACCACTGTGTTTCACATTTTAGACCTTAAGGTCCTCCAAGTTAGTATGACTGTTAAGTGTTGCTCTCTGTCATTTAGCTATAGTTAGGGTTACCAAATCTCTTCCTTTTCTACAGCCCAACTACTGTATAGAGAATATGTTCAGTGTCTGGTACGTATGTGCTACGGTGGCGTATGTAGAGCTTCAAGGTGAACTGGAATGACAGATGGTTGGACGTAAGCACTTTGATTATTTCAACATATAAAAGGAAAGATTACAGACTGCCCTGGCAACCTTGCTATGCTTTTGACTGCGGTAAGCGTGGGGGTGTGTGTGCCTGGATCATTTTACAGGCACCAGACTGTAAATGAAAGGCTTTGTAGCAGCTTATTTCTAATAGCTAATTGAGCTCTGTACTTTCTGAATTAGGGGCGAGTGATGCAGCCAATATTACATATTACAATACTGTAATATGTATGTTCACGATACATACCAGACTCTTTTCCTCAGCAGAACAGTACACTGTTAAAATATGAGCCTGAAAAGCAGCCACCATGAGAAAAATAATAATTGTGAATTAATTTACTGTCAGGAATATTTCGCCATTAATAAACAGTCTTAACAGAACTGTAAAACAGCCATGGTTAGCTAAGGCATTTTATTTAGCATCTGTTGTTACTGGCCAGATTTTAAGAGGCACCCTAAATGATGTATATTCATATGGTATGAACACTTAAAAAAAAAAAAAAAAAAAAAAAAAAAAAAAAAAAGGGGACTGAATTGAAGCCATATCATTATTGATTATTGCTTTTATGCATCTATTGCACACAACTGTTTACATGTCTGAATATTTTTTGATGAATGGACCAACAGAAATAAACCTAAAAAGTTGGATAAAGTCTGGTTCCTTTGACTTACATTAGAGTGAAATGACATTTTTGGCCTCTACTGTAAATTTGCCATTTTGGAGATACCTGTTTTTCTTTGGACAGCGATGATATCCCTGTCCCAAGGAAAATAGGTATCTCCAAAATGGCAAGTTTACAGGAGAGGCCAAAAACCTTGTTTAATTTGAATGGAAGTCAACGGAACCAGACATTTTTCCAAGCAGTTTTGGGCCATTACTTTTGGTCCATTCTTCAGGAAATTGCCACACAGTGTAAAGAGCAGCTCATGGGATCAAATGAGACATAAAAGTAAAAATCAACAAAAATGGAGATACGTTTTTCTTTGGACAGCAACGATATACTGTGTACTGTGTACTGTTACTTCGAAATGAATTGATTCAGAAATTAACTAAACTTTAAGGCACTCCACTGAGTAACACTTTACAAGCCTGACCTGTACCTCATTCACTCAACCACTCACATTTAGCAGGCTGAAGATTCTCCAGAAGGGGGTGCTCTAAGAACACAAGCAGAGCATGTTTGCATCTGTCGTGGGTTACAGGGACTAAAATGCTATTATTGTTTTTGATTACATTCTTTCAACAGGGGATTTTAGCTTTGGTGCTTCATAAGAAGAAATCCAAACGTCTTTTTACCACATGACGTCAAATAAAAAAAAAAAAAGCCTTACAATAATTTAGAATTTTTATTTACCAAAATAATGAGGAAAAGGACCTGCTATGTTCATTTTTATTAGTGTTTATTTTTTTATTTTGGGGTTTACTAGAATTGATTGACATGCTTTAATTTTCTTAAAAGTATTTTTCTCGTGTTGTACAATAACAATAAGGACTGTGTTATTAGATGACATCACCTAACAGAGAAAAGCGCTGGAATTTAAACAAGGTGTTTCTGTGGGAGAGAGTTTCTCCAGTGCTCTAGAAATACGGGCTGCAGGAAAGTACATCAGCAAAATGATCACAGTGAGTCATATCACTCACCTCAGTCTTATACTGAGAGAAGAAGAGAAAGAGAGAAGGGGAGAGAGATAGAAAGAGAGAGAGTGAGTAATAGAGAGATAGACAGAAAGAGTGAGAGAGAGAGTGTGACAGAGAGATGGAGAGATGCAGGAAGATAGACAGGCAGAGAGAAAGAGTGGTGGAGGGAGTGTAATAGAGAGAGACAGACAGAAAGAGAGACAGTGATAAAAGGAGAAAGAAACCATGAAGAAGAGAGAGAGAGATTATTATCTACTTTCAATTCAGTACTATACAATGGGAAGAAACAGTGTTCAGTGAGAACCAACTTTTCCTGTGTGTGGGGGTGTGTGTGGGTTTGTGTGTGTGTGCATGTGTGTGGGTGTGTGTTGCGAAGTTGTGTTTGTTAGTTTTGGGTCAGTGCCATTGAGGCGTCCGATAGGAATGCCCGCTGATAAGGGAAAGGGGGAGAAGGGAAAGAACAGATTAGAGAAACTTTTCCAGCGGCCTGACTGTTATTGAGGATGAGCTCATCTGTGTCTTTAGAGTGTGTGTGTGTGTGTGTGTGTGTGTGTGTGTGTGTGTGTCTATGTCTCTGTAAACTAAACCAATCATTCTTGGACCAAATGTCAGTGGAGAGATAGCATTGTACAGAGCACATACACTGTGTAATCTGGGCTGTTTGTTCCTGCTGGTGAAGACAAAAGCAGGCCGCTGGGACTCTTATCAGTTAGTGTCCAACAGAGCAAGCCGTCAGACTGCATTTGATTATGCAAATCAAGGAACAACAAAAGAGGACATGAGCTCACCTGTGTAAGGCTCTGCTACACACATACAAACACACACACACATATTTATGTGCCATTGTCAGGTATGAACAGAAGGCAGACTATTACAAAAGAGGCTTATGTAAAAGAATGGAAGCTGTAATAGAGGCAGAGAGCAGACACATTAACTACTGCAGCGTTTATTATAATATCACTTCTTCACTATTTAGTGTGTTCACTCTTTATACGCACGCACGCACGCACGCACGCACGTACATCCTAAGACCCTTTTTGCAGCTGGTCACTTCCTGTGACTAGTATATTTGACTTGCTTCCTCATATGTTTTTAGCCACATAAATTTACATTTGAAAGTCATGCATCTCCGGTTTGCCTGACTGAAATCTGATTGCTGTGTGGAGGGAATAGGCAAATCCGACCATTCAAATATTCCATGGTTCCTGTAGGCCATCTGCAGTTTGCGTTTCACAGTAGTGCCTGTCATTATTGGTAATAAGCATTCCATTTAGTCAGATCCCCAACCATGTGCAACCTCCATGATTATCCTCCTCACAGACATGGATCATGTGCCGAGTGAGGTGTTACATGAGCAGGAGTCTGGGTTGTGTTGGGAATGGTTTTAGGTACAGTGGGAGAAGTTTGGGTTGTACTGGGACAGGTTTTAGTTATACTGGGAGATGTTTGTGCTGTACTGGGAAAAGTTTGGGTTGTACTGGGAGGGGTTTTGGTTATACTGGGATGAGTATGTGTTGTATTGGGAGGGTGTTAGTTCTACTGAGAGGGGTTTGGGTTGTACTGGGAGGGGTTTGGGTTGTCCCAATAGAACTACCAATAGAAATACAGATGGCCCATGAGACTCTTTGTTGTTGTGGCATTTGATAGAAAGACAAATGTGAACCCCGACCAGCCCTTCAGCTTTGAACAACAGCTGCTGACAGCTGTGATGGTAACAGCTTGATTCTCTTTATATACATGACGAATTGATCAGCGGGTAGCAGGACACACATCCCAGTGTTTCTTTGTCAAGGTTGGACAAAAAACCTCAGCAAGATCATGAACTTAATGTTACATTTGCAAAAAATAAACTACTGTGTAAGAACAGAAGGAAAAAATAAAAAGATGATGTAATATAACGCAGCAACATAATCAACTAGAAAAGTGTATTTCCTGAAGGAAACGTGGAATGGTTGCGCTAGTTCCCACTTCCTGCTAGACTATGGTTGCTATGGGAAGAACAAGGGATAAATAAACAACACATGAGTCCAGGTCAGTATGTTTGTGGATTGGAGTTTTGGGGATCTGCCCTGAGTGAGTATATACAGTTTGGTGGCTGTAGGTTAAAGGAAACAACAGAGTTTGAAAGGGGGCCAAAATAATTGGGATTCAATGGAGGGGAAAAGAGTGACGGGGGGAAAGGACAAACAGACGAGTGTGGGTCAAACCAACACTGCTTTCTTGCTTGAGATGGTGTATCAGAAACAGTGTCTCTGGGTCAAGCAATAGTACAGTTGATGGGCATGCACTGTTTTCATTACGAGAAAAGAATCTGGAAAACTCTGTTGCTATGGGTAAACCCCACATCCAATCAGAATGGTGTATATAAGCACAGCATTGGTTATACTGGAGAGAGTTTGGGTTGTACTGGGGGGACGGGCTGGTTATACTAGGAGGAGTTGGGTTGTACCAGGATGGGTTTTGGTTATGGAATGTGTGTTGGAGAGACAGATCCATGTACACTGCTATAACAAGTGACTTGTGTGGCTTGAGACCACCTCCTGAGGAGATTTGAGTGACTGGATTAGTATCTGTATTGAGTCTTAGGTGAATTTACACTTGCATTTTTGAATGGTTCTGCCTCCAGATATAATAACTAACACAGATACATGATATCATATTGGCTAACCTCCAGCCAGCTTCTTGCTGGGTGCTGTGCAGCTTACACAGTTGCTCTGTTGTTTACAGGTTCTATATAATCCGTCATAATCTGCCTGCTTTATGGTGCGTGCAGGTGTTCAGTGCTCCAACAGCACTGCCGGTTCTCATCATATACCCAGAACAGCATTTCCTCCATAATTTATCATGATGATCTATTTAGAGGAACAGGAATGATATTATCTGACGTGGAATCTTGCTAATGACCCGTGGACTGCCCCGACTGGTCACATGCTTCAGGAGCACTTATGGTGTTTTTCTCAGTGTACTGTTCTGTGATTCAGAGTCCTGTAAACGGAGCGTCACTCTATGTCGGGAAAGAAGGAAGTGTCGTATATGAGAAGCGTCTGGTTGGAGCTGGCAGGCTGCCCGAGCTGTTACATTTTACCCATAACCCTTGGAAACTGCAGAACGTAGCAGCTCAAAGTCCTGTGATACGTCTGGGGGTCACATGAGCAACCATGTCACTTGTTCTACGCAGTTGTTTGCTCGCTTGGCACAGACGCAGAGGACGTTGTTACGGGTATTAGATGAGCAGGGAGAGGCAGTAAATGTGGATTACAATAGGCTGGGATCTAAGCCATCTGAGAAAGTTGAGACAGAGAGTGAGACATAGGAAAAAGGAGTGAAGATTAAGAGAGGAGGACAATAGGGGGAAGGAAACAATGAGGAAACTGGAGGGGGCGGGGCGGAGAAAAATTAATAGCTAATAATTCAACTACCTAGATAGAAATATCTGATTGTGTGACCAGGGCTGCACAACGTATCGTTTATGAATTGTTATTGTGATATTGCGCGACTAGTGGCAAGAACCAAATCCTTACCGCCAAAAGGATAGGATAGAATATTCCCAGGGATAATGTGTCCTGCCACACTGCATGCACTTCTTGGGAAGAGCTCCAGGTGTCCTCTAAATTTAACACACTGGCCTTCAAATTCCTCAGATCTCAATCTGATGGCAGATCCACCTCACAACTCACAGGACTTAAAGGGCCTGTTGCCACTGCCTGGGTACCAGATACCACATATCACCTCCAGAGCTCTTGTAGAGTGCATGCCTTTGCAGGTTTTGGGTCATCTGTGCACGTTATGTGAGAGAATGCATGATAGCTTCTCACTTCCTGGCCTGCTATAAACACCTTTTCTAATCAAGTCCTATCAGGCTATTGTCATATTACATTTACACAGGTGTGAAGGTGAGTGAAAACCTTGCATAGTTCCTTGGAGTATTTATATACAACATACACAATAACACCAACAACATTAGACAATAAATATACACACCATATTAAAAACACCAAAATACCACGTAGGTGCACCTTGTAGATCTACAGTTACAGACTGTCGTCCATCTGTTTCTCTGTGTATACTTTATTACCCTGCTCTTAAATGGTCAGGACCCCCACAGGACCACCACAGAGCAGGTATTATGTGGGTGGTGGATCATTATTAGCACTGCAGTGACACTGACATGGTGCTGGTGTGTTAGTGTGTGTTGTGCTGGTGTGAGTGGATCAGACACAGCAGTGCTGCTGGAGACCTCAGTGTCACTGCTGGACTAAGAATCATCCACCAACCAAAACTATCCAGGCAGCAACGTCCTGTGGGCAGTATCCTCTGACCACTGTTGAAGGACTAGAGGATCATCAACACTGCACTCTGCAGAAGCAAATTAGCTATGGTCTCTGACTGTACATCTACAAGGTGGACTAGCGAGGTAGGAGTGTCTTATAGAGTGGACAGTGAGTGGACACAGTGTTTAAACACTCCAGCAGCACTGCTGTGTGTCTGATCCACTCACACCAGCAGAGCACACGCTAACACATCATCCACAACGTCAGTGGCACTGCTGAGTTGTTAAGATGCTGTTAAGATCTGTCCTTCTTCCTTGGGTGTTTCATTATTAGAGGTATAGCATTGGTATGCATTGGCATTGCATGCTAAATGATGATCATTTGGCAACCCGGCTGACACATTTCTCAAATGTATGCGTATACAGTGTGTCTAACAGGACACAGCATAACAACAACCTAGCTATGTTCAGTAAACTAAATTTTCTCTTGCATATACATACTTGCGATATACATGAGACTTACAGGCAGATTCTTTCAGTATCTGACAGGAAGACACAATGTATGCACTGTGCATATGTGCACATCTGTGTGCACATCTGTGTGCACATCTGTGTACTTGCGTTCTTGGCTGAATGCTAGTCTAGTAAATCAGATGTTATTTAGACCAAATGTGGATTTTGCTATCTGCAGCAAAACACATGATAAAGCTATACATATTTGAATCAAGTCAAACCACAGGAAGGAGAGAACGGTAAGAATACCATTAGAAAATAAGAATATGTATGAACTAGTGTGACTAGAAACGAAACTGCTGGATTAGCATGTGTTGCAGGTTACGCTGTAGCCTAAGTAGTTTAAGCAAAGTATCAGCCAATCTGGGTACATTCCTGCTTCTCCAAGCCCTAAGGGTATGTGGCAATTTGCTATGTGGCAGTATGGTGCCAAAACCTGAGTCAACCGGCTCTCATACAGTCATATACTGAGTCAGATTTTTGTAGGTTGATTTTTTTTTTTGTATATACCATTGCCTAATTGTAATAAGTGAGATATATTTATCTATAGCAGATGGTATTATTTATACTTTATAGTATAGATATAACTATAATCTAACTGTCTATTAATCTATCTATCAGTCTCTCTATCAATCTACATTCCAAAGTTTGGGCACTTCTGTTCAAATTCTGTTTTGTTGATTTGAGAAATAATAGTCCCCACCAAACTTGCAAGAACTGATATCTTGACATATAAAGTGATCTTACACAAAGCTTATATCTTCTAATTCTCATTATGTAAGCTAATTCTAAAATTTTTGAACTTACTGGCATATTTGACTGGTTTTATTATGATAGTTTTTTCCTCACTATATTGGCAGATCATTTAAGATCATTTTTCTCGCCAATATATAGCATTTTTCGTAGTGTTGGTCCATCAGTACTGGGATAATAATACGTAAAATATGAATAAAGAATCTTTTTTTTTAAAGAAAAGTGCCATGTTTAAGTAGGTTTTATGTTACAGGATGTTTCCAAACCCACAAAATTTGATGTTCAGAGGGGCTCAAACTGACTGTCAGATGCCACCTGCATGTCAGATGCCAACCTACAGCAAGGAAGACCTATTCACCTTAAACTATTCACATTCAACACTGGGAAAATATATAATTTATAAAAAATAATGTTTTTTTTTTTTTCATCATTACTATTAAATAATGTTATTATTATTATTAAATAATTATTATTGTTGATCATTTATTAATAATAATCGAATCATCTTAAATAACTTATCATTTAAAATGACTTTTAAAATGTAATGCAATGTTTCCAATATTAATAGGATCTGGAGACCTTTTGTCATCAAAATATGAAAAATATTTAAAAACAGCCCATGCCCAAAATCATATGCAATGACACGATTTATTTCTTTATTTGTCATAAAATTGTTATGAAGGAAAAATGTTTTAGGAAACTGGAACTGTTTTGAACTTTGAACTTCCTCTTGTCCGAGGCGAATGACCTGAAGTGGAACTGCTATTCTGACTCACATACATATTTTTAAAGCTGGTCCTACATTTTAGGCCTCTTATTACGAAGAGTGAAACATGTCTGCATGCCTGTACACCCGTGCTTAGTGGCATGTCTGGTAGAGATTACAAAATATGGAGACAAAAGTTCCTGAATTATTCACTCAACTCAGTTAAAGGTTTCTGTGAGAGGACACCTAAACACCCCCTTACTGGTGACATGGGCATCATCAGTACTACTAGAACACCTGCATTTATCCAGACTGCACACTGTAAAATATGGTTCAACCAAAAAATGAAACCATTTGATAACAAGTAACTGAAGTAGGTTAATTTAATGAGACCTGTTATGCTAAGTTTCAGTATTCATCATTTTGTTTTGGGGGCTCCTGGAATAGATTAACATGATTCAGTTTTACCCAAAACCCAGGATTTCCTTACATTGCACATCCACATTCACCTTCTATCTGTTAGAGCTCCTGTGTCTTTAAGCCCCGCCTCCGGATGAGCCTCCTATTGGTCAGCTCGCCTACTTTGTAACTATGTACTTAGTATGCTCAACTTATATCATTATTGCTATTAATATCTACTTACATTTGACAAATTGTACTTAGCTACTATTTTGACACCTCTAAGATTCACTTAAACATACTTTTTATACTTTTTTCACATATTAAAATATTAAGTAATATAATAAGCACAAATTAAAGTACATTACTAGTACATTACAATATAGCATACATTAGTACATTAGCATACATATGAAGTACATTGAAGCACTGCTGAGGTCCAATGAATTTAATATATTATTATATATAATAATAACAATAATTTAATATATACACACACACACACACACACACACACACACACAAGTATATAGTGCTTGAATTTAGCACACGAAACAATGTGGTTGAAAAGTGCATTCTGATAATGAAGTATACCTAAAATACTTTATTTCTCTAGTACATTAAAATATACTTTTATTTGAGTGGCTGTTCTTGCAGTGGGGTCGGCTCTGCTGCATCAGCTCGATTCTGAAATAAACATTGCCTTTATCACTACATGTATCATACTGTATCGAGGACAGATTTAGGCCAACTACAGACAACCAGTATATAGAAGCTGTACAGAAACCATTGATGACGGGATGTCAGCCTATTGTGCCATTATTTTTTTTAAATTCATTTTCCTGCTTTTTTCTTTAGTTTATTTTTGGCAAAGACCGAGTTCATATAGGTAGCTTTTCATATATGCATATATAGCGTTTTAAACATTAGCTTTGAGTTTGTGTGGCCTGATTGGGCAAACAATAAAACAGTTTCTTTGATGTGCAGCCAAAAGTCAAAGGTATGTATTTAAGGGAAACACACACCTTTACAATCTACACAACGCCCCCCGCCTCGCGGAACAATACAGCTTCAACTGTGCGCTGGTGCATTCGCTGGTCAACCGGGCTTCATATTGTTGAGGGTTCATTGTGGTTTAGGAATGTTCTACACCGGAAAACCGGGAAACACCATGACGTTCCAGCCCAAAGAGCAGGAAGTGTGTTTTCTGACCCTGCGAATGTGTGTGTTTTGTTTGTGTTTGTGTGTTAGAGAGAGAGAGATGAGATTGAACATTGCTGTGCACACACAAAATCCAAAATGACGTTATGTTTTTATTATTGATGTTACTTGAAGGGGAATTCCACCAGTGTTTCCAAATTTCTGCACAATTAAATGTTTCAGGTGTGAACAGTCACTCAGAGCAGCAGGGGAAAGGCTGTGCTCTAATAAAGCCTTCCAAGACTGGTCCACACACTGCAAAAACCCATACGCAGGGAAAATGATCATGTATGTAGTTGATATTCTTATTGTAGGGTGATTAATCTCATTTCCAGATGTTATCGTGCTTGTCCCAGGTGATTTTAGTAAGTCAGGTGTTCTCTCTGTATCAGCAGGTCATTTTACTTGCTTTAAGAAGTGCGCTGCAGATACAGACTTAGAAATGTTAATATCCTCTACTCCACTTCTTGCTCATGAGTAAGAGAGAGGAAGAGAGGGTGTGTGTGCATGAAAGAGGGTGAGAGAGTGAAAACGAGACAGTGTGAGAGAAAGAGGAGAGAGAGGGGATGGAGTGACAGAAACAGAGAGGAAAAGAGACAGACAAAGAGAAAGTGGATGAGTGTGAAAAAAAGAGAAAGACAGAATGTGGAAGAGAGAGTAAGAGAGAGATATGAGAAAAGGGGGAGAGAGGGAGACAGAGGATGTGAAAGAGAGTGTGACAGAGAGAATGCGAGATGGAAAAAACAACATTGTGAGAGAGAGATGCAGAATGTGGAAGAGAGAGTCTGTGTGAGAGAGAAAGAGAGAGAGAAAGAAATGGACAGAGAATGTGAAAGTAAGAGAGGGAGGACAGAGAGAGGAGGGGGAGTGAGAAAGAGAGTATCTAAAATTAAGAGTATGTGAAGCAGGGAGAGAGACAGAAAGAGACAGAAGAAAAGAGAGTGTGTAAGAGAGAAAAAGAAAGAGAGAGGACGAGAAAATAAGAGTGAGAGAGGGAGAATGTGGAAATGAGCGGGGGGAATGTGGAAGTGAGAGAATAAGAGGGAGAGAGGGAGACAGAGGGAATGTGGAGGTGAAAGAGAAAGAGACGGGATGTGGAGGTGGGAGAGAGAGGGGGAATGTGGCAAAAAGAGCGAAAGAGAGAGAGATAAAGGCGTAGGGGGGAGAGAGAGACAGAGAGTCTGTGTAAATAAGGAAGAGAGAGAGAGAGAGGGAATGTGGAAGTAATTGTAGGAAGCCTGGCTGGTATTAGTTCCAGGCTGAGCCTGTAAGTATGTGCGGAGCTGTGTGTGCGGAGGTTTGAGGAGCAGATGCTGCTACAGATGTTGCTTTTCCGCTCATAGTTACTTTTCATTTTTGCCATGGCAACTTTCAAACCTGCAGGGGGTGTGAATAGGAGCGGTAAGACCGCCGATAAATACTTCACCTGTGTACTGTGTACTGCAGGTAAAGCCTTTACACACACAGAGCATCAGGAGGAAACAACATGAGAACACAAAGAGGGTGGAGCCAAAGGGGCAGAGATAGTAACATACTGCACCATCACAAAGCAGAGTGAAGCCGTGATTGGCTGCTTTCACGGCTTGCAGGCCTCAGCGGTGAACACGTGGGGAAGATAAACACTCATTGAGCTCCTGCGGCCCTACTCACTGTCAGAGTGGGTGATCAGGAGAGCCCGGGGAGAATTCCCAGTGAGCCGCGTACTGTGAGCTGATGCATGAACTAACAAACATAACTCTTCAGATATTACCCCCTGAGTTTAAATCTGTAATGTAGGGGTTACACCAGTGACCCCCGTCTCTACTGATACAGTCACGCTATATACTGGTCCGCTAAACATAAGCGAGACTCCTACCAAGGATTCAGTAAATATTAAGGTAGCTTATATTCCCATTCCACCTTAAATGTATCAGTCACGTTGAGACAAGCAGACCAGCGCTGCGTGTGCACATGACTTTTAAGGAAGAGAAATTTGAATAGAAGGCTAAATTCATACTAGAGAGAGTAATGAGTCTCACTCAGTCTGATTCTGCTGTGAATCTGCTGTAGTGTCAGCGCTGACGTTGTGTTAAGCACAATCGTCGTAACGGTATGTGTGCAGGTTGTCCTGGGTCGTGCAGTCACCACCAACAATATGACTCATGGACATATCCAGTTTGTAAATCATCTATGCCCCCCCACTCGATCACACACTCCAAGATGCATGTGCCCACTTTCGGAGGGTAAGGGGTGGACTCCGCCTCTTCCCAGCCACAGTATGTATATATGTGTCCTCTATTTGTCATGACATGGTGAGTGTTTGGCTGTGTCTGTCGTCACCTGTCGTCTTATTACAGTCATATGACTTATGGTGCCATTCCTACATTCGTACCATCAATTCTAGTCTTACAGACTTGGTTTGGGTATACGACTGAGCAGTGTGGACAGTCACAGCTGTCTTGAAAGCTCAGAACTGGGTCTTGAAGACTGGAGTCTCTTATAAAGCTCCTCTGCCTGTGTGTGTGTGTGTGTGTGTGTGTCTGTGTGTGTGTGTGTGTGTCTGTGTGTGTGTGTGTGTGTGTGTGTCTGTGTGTGTGTGTGTGTACACGCTGACAGGTGGCATTGTTTCCCTGAGCCAGAGAGCCAAAGCACTCTGTATTCTCCATGCGCCAGAGATTCAGTTGCCATGGGAACGACAAGGCCAGGAGATGTACTTTCTGACCAGTGGGATGGTACCTGTCAATCAAAATGTCACTGCTGACAATGGAAGTCTAATAGAAACATGTGTTCATGTTGTAGGAGGGCAAATCAGATCTGCTTCCATAAGGCCAAAGCATGTAGGTGAACTAGCCATGCGGAGATCCTGCAAATGCTGGGTTTTCTGTACGTGTGCAGGGCATTATAAACGCTTCCTCTGTTGTAAATGTACTATTTTAATTTGCTGTAATTTAGGAACTTTTAAACACCATAGGTTTAGCATCACTAGAAAACAGCTGCTACCTTCATTTACAGTAGCCGTAACTGACGGCTGACAGCGCTAAGTAAATGTAGCACACAGTGCTGTGAAGAAGAATTTGCCCAATTTCTACCAGTTTTTGATCACAGTTAAATATTTCAGATCATCCAGTTATTGGGAAGGAGGATAAGGGTTACCCGGAACAGTAAATGATACATTTAGACTGATATGGGTAATGTTTATTGAGCTACACATACAGAAGTAGTGTCTCTCAGCTAATGCAACATGCCAGACAATGGAGCTGTAGAATTTCCTAATGGTGTCCTGTAATAATCCATCCCATGTAGCTTGAACATTCTCACACAGTTCCTGCAGGTTTTGCGGAAACAGAGACCAGAACTCTTGGTGCTGACCACGGTGCTTCCACACTAGGATTTATTGGTCGTCTCCCCAAAAGTGGGACTCGTCACTGAAGATTCTGAGCCACTCCATGACAGTCTGGCACGACACCACTGCAGTCTTTGGCGACACTGACATGGTGTTATGTAGTCCTTATAGTCACATATAGTATTATTATTATTATTATTATTGCATTACCTTTTAATCTATCTATCTATCTGCTGATGGTGCTGATGCTAACAGGATGACTCATGGAGGGCATCACTGTTTACTGAATGTCCATAGTTGTGGCGGTTGGGTCAGTCAGGTACAGTACGTCAGTTGAATTTGGTTAAATGGTTGATGTGGTAGCTAATGGGGCAGTTAGTTTTGCACTAAGCATTGAACAGCATTATTCCTGAGATTAAATCATCATTTTACAAAATCATTTTGGGTTTACTTGGGTGTTTTGGTCTGATATTGAAAGCAGTTTGATGATCTGAAACGTTTAACTGTGACAAATACACATATATAGAAACTGGGATGAGGACAAACACCTTTTCCCAGCTATTGGGTCAGCCGTAATGATGTTGTGTGTTGCACTGCTACTTGTTGTAGGTGTCAGATGAAGATAGAGGTGCATTGCTTGTTTAGGTTAAGGTGTGCTCTGTGGTTTGACACTTATGACATGAGGGTTATCATGCTGTACATATGGGAAGGTCATTTTACATGTGGGACAACGTGCACTCCCTGAAATGACCCTGTGCAAACTGGATAGCGCGGCTCACATTCCATGCACGCTAGACACACGCTTTATACTTACACAAACAGAGGACATGCTCAGATCTGCCTTTTAAATAGAGATATGACTGGAGCTAGACACTTTATGTCAGTACATATGTGTGTGGGGGTGGTGTGTTTGGATGATGTGGTCTAAAAGGTGTGTTTGTAGTGTTGATGTTTTTGGTGAGCTTATAATCTTTAACTGCAAGGGCTTCTGATGTGATTTTTTTTTTTTCAGCCGCCAATAATCACTCAATCAATTTCAGTTCAGTTACATAGTTCAGACGCAGTCATGGGATGGAGGTTAGGGAACCAGCCTTGTTACTGGAGGGTTGCCGGTTTGATTCCCTGAACCGAAAGTAATGACTGAAGTGGCCAAATGCTCCCTGGGCGCCGTGGGTAGGCCTGCCCACTACTCTGGGCAAGTGTGCTTCCTACACCTTGGGTGTGCGTGTGTGAACATGTGTGTAAATTAGCCCTAAACTCTGTACTCAGAGAATGATTGACCTCACCTATTTCATAATTCATATCAGAACTGGTCATGTGACTGTATTAGTATACTACACTGCAGGTCAGAACTTGTTACTGCACTCTATACTACAGACAGGGGGTGTATACAGTCTGCAGCACATACTACTGTAGTATACAGTGTGCAGTATAGTAGTGTACCATTTCAAAAACAGCCAATGACTTCACTGCTATAGACAGTCATGTCACACAACACATAGCAGAACTTATCGTGGATCAGTTTACTCTGTATGTAGATGCTGACTGTAGAGCAGTGCTCCTGAGGTGGTTTGTGGAGACGCTGTTGCCTAAAGTGGTTACCCTCAGTTTTGTTCATTTTTATAGTTCACAGTAAGTTAAAGAAGAAGTTTGAAGTAGGATTTGGGGAAGTGTTTTACAGAAACTGTAACTGTGTTGTTGGGGACACTGTGAAAAATGTAAAGTCAGCTCGAATTGTAGTTCTAGTTTTTACACTGTGTCTTTTGAGTCAACTCAACCTGAGGGCACTAGAGTTTACCCAACCCAAGTTACGGTAGTTTAGTTAGAATCGTGTATTAATATTATCAACTTAAAAGGCCTGTATGACAGCCAGCCTTAAGGGGCCTAAGGCATGTACCAAAAGCATGCCAGGAGTCTTTATCCCTATGATGAGCTGATGAAGAGTCTTCCAGAAATGATGATAAGACATTAGAGCCGTAATAAATCACACTGCTGTTACTCTCCATACTTAAGTACATCTGAAGGTAAATACTTTAGTACTTTTACTCCAGTGGAGGTCTGAAAGGAGGAACTTGTACTATTAGCGGAGGAGTATTTTACCTTGCTGACTTCTTTGCATCTCTCTCTCTCTCTCTCTCTCTCTCTCTCTCTCTCTCTCTCTCTCTCTCTCTCTCTCTCTCTCTCTCTCTCTCTCTCTCTCTCTCTCTCTCTCTCTCTCTCTCTCTCTCTCTCTCTCTCTCTCTCTCTCTCTCTCTCTCAGATTCTCCTCCCGAGAGAACGGGACGCAGGCGCAGCATGCCAGGCTCTGCCCCTGACAAAGCCCCACCCACTATGGAGGCCACAGCTGCTGCCACGCCCTTCAGAGTCACAGTAAGCGCTTTCAGTCTCATCTCACCCACTACATTGTGTGCAAATAGCCTCCATACAATCAACAAGCAGGTTTAGATACACAAACCAGTAAATAAATAATATTTAATGACCAAACACAGGTATTTGCATCAGTCATCATCTTTCTTTCAGTTATGCGAGACAGATTAGCATGAGCTAACAGAGAAGTAGTAGCCTGTGGCCTGTTAGCCCTGTTAGGCATAACGCACTTACTTAGTGTACTCAAATTGCCAGGCTTGGATGCTCAAAGTACAGTGTAGCTAGAACCTGTCCCACCCCATGTACCATTCTCTGGAAGCAGTGGGCACGGTGTGTGAAGGAGAGATATCGCAGATCCTTCCTTCCGGCCGCTGTCAGACAATATAACAACCGCTCCCCTCGGCAGTCTATTTCTACAGTAGTCTATTTCCATTCTACTATGTGCAATAGAACCCAGTAATCTACCTCTATTCTACTATGTGCAATAAAACTGCTGTCTTCTGGGTTTAAATTTTTTGTATTTTATTTATATTTTTCTGTACTTTTTGTATATAGATCTTATTTATTATTTGTATATTTTCTGACACTTCTATTATTTCCTCTGTGCTGCTGTAACATTGCAAATTTCCCTACTGTGGGATCAATAAAGCATTATCTTATCTTATCTTATCTTATCTTATCTGATAGCAGCATTAGCCTAGCTAAGGTTGGCGAAGCAGCTGCTGTTTGAGGAGGCCCGGCAATCCGCAAAGGGAGCCAGCGCTCGCAGTGTGAAGTGTAACTGCTGGGCACTGACCTAGCTGATGCTAATGCATTTTAGTGTCTGGAGCCAAACTGGAGCCTGAACACAAAACTGAATAGAACAATGGTCTAATTCAGTTCATAGTTCAACTTAGTTCACAGTCTAACATGTTCTTACATGTGTACTGTGTTTACAATCAATCCTACATGGACTTTAATGCAGGGTACAGGAAAGAAAGCTGCTCATTGTCAGTGTTTTGTTGTTGCTCTTTTATAAGAAGTGTGTAATGTGTCAGAATGACTGTCTGTAGGAACTGACTGTATGCTACATACGCAGAGCATAAAGACAAGCCTCTAACATACTCTAAAGTTACACTACATCCTGTTATAGTTCCTGCTCTGAACACTAAAAGTGACTACTGCTGTATAGAAGGGCATGATTTGAGACATAACATCCTCCTGTCTGAGAGAGAGAGAAAGAGAGAGAGATGGGGATAGAGAAAGAGAGAGATGGAGAGAGAGAGAGATGGGGATAAAGAAAGAGAGAGAGATGGGGATAAAGAAAGAGAGAGAGATGGGGATAGAGAAAGGTATGAAAGAGAGACAGAGGGAATAAGCATGAAAAAGAGAGAGAGACAGAAAGAGTCTTCCTGACAGAGAGACAGAGAGTGTGTAAGAGAAATCAAGAGAGGGAGTGACACAGCGAGAGAA